>LBNU01032361.1:92194-107800 GCA_014162995.1 Artemisia annua | reverse complement strand
TCCTCCTCTCCTCTCGCCACACCTTTCTTTTTTCCATTTCTCACACTACTCCCGATCCACGAATAATCCAAAAAAGACTAATAACGTCTCGAAGCAGCAGCAAGAAATAAATCAATACATCCAACCCACCTAATCCAACAACCTTTAAAAACCAAACAAAACCTTAAACCTGTCCCTAGTTGAAAAAACCAAACCCGATCATATTACTATCGAAAACGCGACGAAACGCAGCAATTAAAATCCATAAAATGAGCAAGAAAAACATAGAAGCATAAACTTTAATTCAATAAGACAAAGAAACCCACAAATAAAACCAATCTTTAGCATCTACTTCAATAAAAATTTTGAGAATTCTTGTTTTACCTTAACACCATCAACTGGATCAACCTTGAAAAAAAAAAAAGAAAAAAAAAAAAAAAAAAAAAAAAAAAAAACAAAATATAATAAATATGTGTATTGTAGATTATTTGTATTGTATAGTATAAAAATTTACCTGAATTAAATGGTGAATTGTTTAATTTTGAATGGATTGGATTGATGACAATTAGGGTTTGAAAGGAGTGTGTGAGGAGGAGGTTTTGTAACAGAAATTCCCTCTCTTGTAATCTTTCCCCTTTCATGTAACAAACTCTCTGTTAGTTACTTTGTAATCCAATTTCGAATACATTCTTCTTCATTGTGTTCCTGGTTGTTTTACTAGTTTAATCTTCGAGTTAAATCCTGGATTAAACATATCTTTACATTTTATCACATATCGAATATATATCTCGGCCTCGGAGACACATCTCAACCAAAAGGGTTACAATTTAAAAACCATTGACAATCTAGCAGCCAATTGTTTTCTTTTTGATGTCCAACATACAGTCCAGCCCAAAAGTTTAACAACATTGCAGCCCAAAAGTGAAAATAACCTAATTAAAAAGCTTCTACCGTTTGTTAAACTTGTCTTCTATACTCTAGCAGATCACTTTTCCAAACATTAAAATACACATCAAACCCTACCTACTAGAGATTTTCGGAAGCATTTTCGAGTGTCATCAGTGGAGGAGTTTACAGTTTGCAACGTGGTTTAGACCACCTTCATAAAAAGCGTTGTAAGTTTCTTAAATCTCCATCTCAACCTTTATTATCGTGGTTTTGCTAAGTTTTGTGTTTAATACTTTTGTTAATGCGTGAATAAAATTGATTTGTGTGTGGGTTTTGTTTCATTATGAGATTTGTTTGTTTAGATTTGGTTGGTTAATAGTTGTATATTTCTAATAAATCAATGCATTTCGCTAGATTTATGGTTTTTATATGGGTTGCAAAAATGCATTGTGAGATACTTGGTTCCATTGAGTACCATCCTATCCTAATTAAAAAGCTTTTAATAATTGTTAAAAATAATTTTTGTGTGTTAGATGCACCCATTGTCACGCCGTGAGCACTAGCAAATTCTGTCTTCGTCCGGACGTTACTTACCGTGCTGGTGTTGTTGTGTCATATGTTTACATAGCCAATGCTCGAGGATCCAAGTTTATGAATAACATTCACCTCCTAGCGGGATTTGCAGTTTTAGAATAAATGTTTGTTTGTCAATATGTAGTTACAGTTTTATGTGTGGTGGTAGAGGTTGACGCATCGGAATGATGTTAATTTACATTTCCTTCCGGCGCTAGTCTATAGGCAGTATTAACCTTAGTTGAACAATAAGGCAATTTATGTTATGTTAATATGTCTATGTAATCATGTATACAAATGTGTTATACTTGTTGAATAGAAATCAAGTAACATGTACATTGATTTCAGTTTCATTTTTAATTTTTTAGTGTGCAAGTTACTGATGAATTATTAATCCATCACAGCTCACTGACTTAAAAGATGAACTTTTCAATAAGTCCATGAAGAGGGACATGGAACTGATGGAAGTCGAAGAAGTGAGGTTAAATGATAAATGTCTAAGGAGGTGAGTCCAAGAGTTGCCATTTTTAAGTGGGTGGGCGATATTAAATGTAATCTTTTATACATTTTTTTTTTAATCCAGATTTAATATAAACACAATTGGCAGAAAAAGAAGGGTAAAATCGTCACTTTAAATTCTTTTAAACAGTATGGGTATGATGGTAAAAAATTTGGTTGGATATATGAAATTCTCCCTTTGAAACAAGTACTTGATTTTGTTCTCTCAGTCTGAATGCATTTATCAATTGAAACTCATGCAGCTATGCAGAAGAAATAAATTCTCCTCTTTGTGGTATAATAAGAGGAAATCTTGTGCAAGAGTGCCTTATTCAAGTAACATATTACCGCCCTCCCTCTTTTATTTGTAATCAGTTTTGTTAACCACATGACACTAAGATTTCTTTTGGTTGCTCTTTACAGGTTGAGAAGTTAAAAGTTGATTTGATTAAGTGAGTTGAAACTAGCCTTTCTATCTTCTGTTTAATTATATTATATGTGATACAATTTTAATGACAAATGTTATTAACAGAGAGAAGTTATTGGTGAATAAGATTCTTGCGAACGGGCTCTTTTTAGCCATTCTTGCTGCATCACCAACAATCGGTGTTTCCTCTCTTGGCCTTTTCATTATCTATAAACTGGTCAATAAGGTATGTCATGCATGATTTACTCTGTTTTGTTACGGTTAGTGGTGTAGTGTATGTGAAAGAAAAGTGAAATAGAACCAAAGCTTTTTATTTTTTATTTATTTTTTTTTTTATTATTATTTTTTTCTTCAGTACTAAGAATACCAATATAAAGTGTCACGACACATTAGTGGTAGCTTATCTTACCCAGTCGCTAATCATTTTACATTTCTTGTTTCTCAGTCAGAGCATAAAGATCGAAGATTAGCAAGGAAACGGTTATTACAACATATTGAGTGGAGGCTTAATGAGGTACCCTTACAACGCAAGGTATAGTTTACTTTTACGGTTTTACCTATACTTAATGGTCTTAACAATGTTTTTCATGCCACTTTGTGAGTTGGAATATTCCTGCGTAAAAATGTTTTTCATGATTCATCAGCTTTAAGTAGAAATTGCCTTCTGATTGCTTGCAGGGTCAGCATGTTCACAAGGAGTATTGGCATGGATTGCTATTGTATACACTGTATCAGTTGTACAAAGCCACGGAGAGGCCAGCAAAAGCAACTCATGAATGGCAGAGGTAAGTGGATATTTTTTATGTCAAATTATTATTTTTTATTTTCTTCGTGTTTGTCCTAATAAAAAGGCTTTGACCGAACCCGACCCAATAAGATTCAGGTTAGTCGGTTAGGGTCTATTCGGGCTGGGTTCATTTAGTTGGTGGGATTCTGGTTTATTCATGTCGGGTCTATTCAGGTTGAGGGTAAAAAGCACACCTGGAACCTAACCCTGTTGAGATTTTGGGTTGGTTGGGTTCGGATCTAATCGGTCGGGTTTATTTTGGGTTGGTTGGGTTCGAATACCACTAATATGACAAAAAGAATTGGCTTATACTATAAATTTACCACATTGACAAGTTTTAAAAAAAATATAAAAAAGTTTTATTCGGGTTAACTGGGTGTCTGGGTTGGAACGTATTTAGCCCAACACCTTCCGGTAATCTGGTCAACCCATATAAGATCGCTAATCCTAATTATTGTCTTTTTTGTTAATAGTGTGAGCTAAGATTTCCAATTTGGGGGAGAAGCTAGTTGATGAGGCCAATTTGGGGGAGAAGCTAGGCGATGAGGCCGAGTTGTGGGAGAAGCTAGGCAATGAGGCAAATGGGATACTTCGCCGATTATGAGAAAATTATTCCTGCCTGCTTCCGCCGACTCACAACTAGCTCACTGTATTTTGAAGCATATTGAACGGAGAGTTTTGGGTTTGAATTTGGAAAATTATGATTTTGAAGCATTTTGATTAAACAGTTAAATCTGGAACTCAAATACGATTTTTTTCAAGTTCTGGATGTTTTTTTTATGTTGTCTTTGTATGTTTGTCAAATGGCAACTCTCTGGTTGCCGCGAGATGGTCAGAACAGCAACTCTTTGGTTTTGATGGTGTGCTTGTCAAGAGTAACTCCAAGCAAAATGAGACCCAACATGTTCCAAATTTTCTGGTTTTCATGATTGGCAAACTTAAATTATGCATAACACATTGTCATTATCATAATGTAAGTGCTATCACTATTCAGTTGACTTATGAACTAATGTTATCCGTCCTGCGGTCTATTCGAGCTTAAAACTGAAAGACATTTGTGACAGACATATTGTTAGCCATCAAATTCTGTAACAAGTTCATGTCTGAAAAGATCTGAAGTTAAGGCTTTGTATTGGCTAGATTGTTCACAAAGGAAAACTTTTAAAACTTATGTCAATGGAATTAAATAAGGTAATACGGAGTACATGTCAAAATCAGTGAGCTTAGCTTTGTTTGACAATATTTGAAATTGATCTTAATGGTTCAACTAATTTAGGATCTAATTATTTAATGGAAGTGGATCCACTTGTGATTTATTTATTAACTTAAATTATGCAATATCTTGCACCTTTGTTACAAGAATTCTAAGATCCAATAATGGTGTGTATTTCTTAAATACAAAGTTTTGAACAAAAATTAGATTATTATTTGAGAATCTAATTCTTCTAATCTATCATTGTGCCTTCAAGTTGTGTGATAACTAATTAACTATGGTATATTTTTCATAGATAACCAAACATACACACACAAATCTTATCTTTAGAGCATCTTCAATGTGTGCACTAAAATTTTACACTATTATAGTGCTAAAACGGCAAATTTAGTGAATATACTTCCACTATTTTTTTTTACTCCAATATGTGTTGCACTAAATGTACTATAAAGCAACTAAAATACGTAAGTAATAAATACGGAGTAACAAATATTACTAAATGAACTATGATATGACAATAGAGTTCACTTTAGTTGTCTTGATGTGAAAGATATAGAATATATTTTATATAAATTACTCGTAGTTTTCATTACTAAATAGCAAATGATTAGTTGTCAAAGAATAATGTTTAATGAAATGATTTGTAATGGATTATATTTAGTGCTTTTTACTTGTTTCCTATATACATTAAGTATATCATATTGGAGATGCTATTATTTTAAAACATTCACTGTCTTTCATCGAAAATTACGTATATCCTCCCTAAACCAGCTGAGTCATCCAATAGTACACATGTTATCTTTTTAATCTTTGTTATCGTCCCATCAAACAAGCACAATTTTATAAACCAGATAACATAACATCATATTTACCCTTATTTTAACTGAAAAAAATGCTTACTCCTGTCACAAGATAGTCAATTTTTTTCGTTAGTAATATAATATCAATTCACAAAATCACGAGACATTTTAATTATGATCATTGTAATTTGTGATTATTCAAACCGAATATATCACAAGAATGCACATTGCATAAACACATTAATCATCTAAATACGTAAAAACATCTAAACAGATCAACCAAACCAAGTTAAATAGCCAAATTTTATGTCAAAAACCACCACCCATCATCATTTTACCCTTTTCACCTAACCAATCATTTTTACCACATCTTTTCACAACCACACAATCAAAACTCCCAAAAATTACCACAATATAAATTCACTCCCACATTTTCCAAACACCAAAATTTGGGCAAGAAAAAGGAGTTAAAAAAAAAAAAGAGAGAGGGGTAAAAAAAGTGAGAGACCCAAAATAAATAAATAAAAATAAAAAATCTCATTTCACACACATAAAAACACCTCTCTCACACACTCCTTCAAACCCTAATTTCATCAATCCAATCCATTCAAAATTACACCAATTCCACCATTAATTCAGGTAAATTTTTATACTTTCCTTCAATTCACCTTATAATCTTCATTACCCATAACTTTTTTTTTTTTTTTTTTTTTTTTTTTTTTTTTTTTTTTTTTTTTTCAGGTGATCAGATTGATGGGTTTTTCATTGTTAGGTACGCAAAGATTCATTTTTATTGAGTTAGATGCTAAAGATTGTTTTTATTGATGGTTTTTTGTTTTTATTGAATTAAGTTTATGCTTTTTAGTGTTTTCTTGCTCATTTTATGGATTTTTATTGATGCCTTCTCCGTCCCCGCGTTTCGATAGAAATGAATCGGGTTTGAGTTTTTTCTACTAGGGACAAGGTTTAAGGTTTTTGTTTGGTTTTTTAAGGTTGTTGGATAAGGTTGGGTTGGGATGTATTATTATTATTCTGCTGCTGCTTCGAGACGTTGATTAGTCGTTTTTTGGGATTATTCGGGATCGGGAGTAGTGGTGGAGAAATGGATAAAAAGAAGGGTGTGGGAGAGGACGAGGAGGATGCGGTTTTCTTATTAGGGAATCATACAAATTGCGATGACGTGGATCAACAACCGATCGATGAAATGGAAATGGATAAGCCGGATGAAAATGAAAATGCAAATGAAAATGAAAATGTGGTATTCTCAAGGGAGGCGCCGCTTGTAAGCAAAGGCGTTGATGGGAATAAATTGAAACACGGCTTGCTGATTGTTGGTTCGGGAGACGCAGATGTCGAGAAATGCGTGCAAGAGAAGAAGCTTAGTAGACAAGACAGGATTGAGCTCGGGCGTTTGTTTCAAGGTGCGGTGAGTTCGCATGATTGGGAGCTTGCGGAGAGTTTGATATCGGTAGCTGATCCGCAGACGCTTAACGATGCTTTGTGTATCTCATTGGATTCGATTTGGTTTTTGAGTACCCATCATGAGCTTGACGGGATTACTGGGTTGATTAAAACGATTATTTCTAATGGTGCTTGCGATTTTACAAGAGCGGCTCTTAGGACTTCATTCTTGGCTTCGTGTGTCTCGGCTTGCCAAAGCCGAACAATGAGCCTTGCAGATACTGTATCGGTTATGGCACGGAGGTAGTTATTTTCTCTCTAAATTGATAATATGCCGTGTCTTGTTTGTACCCATATTTTGTTGCCAGAAATGTAAAGATCCTCGTATTAAGCAACTTTTATTGGCATGGTTAGAAGGGTATATTATAGATTTTGATTTAGGAAATTTTTTACAGTTGAATGATTAAATCTGGTATGATAATATCGAAGATTCTATTTCAGCGACATGGTAGTGTAATAAATTGGACCTAGCTTTTGTAAATAATATCGAATCATTCAAATTGGATCTTAGATACTTGAGAGGAACGTGAGTGCTTATTCCCTGAATTGGCAATGTATATACTTATGAATGCGTTTAGCAGAAAATATTTAATCATCAGTGTGCTGATTTTTTTGGCGTACATACCACTTGGATGAAGATTCTATTGTAGTTTATTAGAATAATTTTGGTTGTTTGTTGCGTGTCAAGCGCAGTTCGAACATGAAATTTGAGAAATCTTTATTGTTCAAATCTTCTCTAGTCTGTGAGGCTTCGTTTGTAAAGCAGCTATCAGCAAATCACCAATGCAAGACCATTTGGATAAATGCTGCATAAAATTCTATGCTTCTTAATTTGGTGTATTGCTTGACAAGTAATAAGTTAACGTCTGTGCTAATCTGTAGAGGTTAATAGAGCGGAGTTGTTAGTATTGCTTTTGATTATAAAATACATAGCTCAAAGACTTTTCACTTACTCTTAGCTAAATAGGAGCTTCTGTTACACATGTTACTGCTCCTATGAATATGATGAAACAAAAAGAATTACTCTCTAGTATAATAGCTGGCTTCTTATTCCTTGTGCCTTTTCTTGATCTCAATGGGATTTTCTTGTTCGAATTTAATTCATCAAACGATAAACCGAATCAAGTCGATGAAAACCCGGGCTATCTCAATGTCTGCCTCATCCCATTATGCACCAGGTCACTTTCTAAGCTGGTCCTCAACTCATCATTGCATCCTGGTACTCGATCTGTAAATTAAAAGAATGCAATATGATATTAGTAAGTAAGTAGTAGAGTAATGTTTTGATATTTACTAAGAAAATATTTAACTTACTAATTGTGATCTTAGAGCTTGGATAGAACCATTTGAAGTGTATGATGCATTGCAACAAATCAAAGGTATGCTGGGATCAACAGGCCCGTTCATGCCAAGCGCTTCACATATAATCTTGAAATTTGAGTACTACTACAGGTCAACCACTAGTGAATTCATATTCAGTCAAAAAACTGTGTAATTGATCATATGAGTTGTCAGTCGTAGAGTATTATTGACACAAAGCATACCTTTTTCTACACTATCTGGATATGAAAATTTTGAACCAATTAGAAAATATAAATAGGTATCGTAACTTTTTGTGTTTTGGTTAGATTTATTTAATATTCCTGGCTTGGAGTTGAATCACCCATTTTTTGCAGGTTGCATGAGCGCCTTCAGGAGTGTAACGGGGATGAGGTTCTGAAGGCTGAAGCCGGTGCTAAGGTCCAGAAGTTCACTGAATGGGCTCTGAAATGTATAGGTTTTCATTCTCGTTGCCAGGGGAACAGAGATAGGGTCAACCAGAACTCTGCTGTTCAGGTTCAACTACAGTTGTCTGCCTTTAAGACGTTTCTGGATCTTGCCGGCAATCACCTTACTGGAAAAGACTTCACTGAGGCATTTGATGCAGCTTGCTTCCCTCTTACTCTCTTCTCAAGCTCTTTTGATCCTGGTTGGGCATCAGGTATGTCAGCAACTGCTGTTCAAGGTTTGCTGGCCATGTTAGTGGAAGGTGGTGCAGATAATGTAAATCAATGCTTTCTTGAGGCCTCACGTTTTGGTAGCACTGAGCTCGTTCGCATACTTTTGCAGGTAACCAGAAAATCTTACATGTGTATTGCAAACGTGTCTGTTTTGAGTTGTTGCTTTATTTAACTTTTAATGTAGTATCGCTTTAAGTGATACTTGCACCAGATGTCTTGGTTTATATGATGTAGATTTTGCACAAGTAGCTTGTCTTCTGGATCTTTTGTAGCTAAATTTTTATGCTCATACTTAAGATTTCTCATGCATGATTCATGACATTATTTCATCTTCTCAATTGATTGATTTATTCTTGTTATGACGTGCTATGCTGTACTTGGTTTTTATGTTTTCTCTAGAGTCCAAACATATCTAAGAACTTAAAATAAAGATTTTCGTCCTTGGTTATGTCTTATATGTGAGGATATAATTAAAGCGATTCTACTTGGATTCTCACCATACTCATAGAGAGTCATTCTGATAATTATGATGCCATGAGAGCAGAAAAAGTATATATGGGTGTCAGTACTCAACACTCGGTAACTAGTATTATCAGGGTGTACAGTTGACGCTAATCTCTGTGGTTCCATCCTGAAAAGAGATCTGATGTAACTTACATTTTTAACTTCATAATTATAAGAAGTCTATTGATCATAGATTTTTAAATGGTTATCACGTTAAATGAATAACAATGTAAATCTGAAATACAATAATTTATCATCTGGAATCTGTCTATGTTAACTTTAGTTTGACATCATCTGGATCATGCCTTTTTACTTGTCATTCTCTGCGTAAAAAATTTAGAATAAAAATATGTCTTCTGCATACGCTTTACCAAAACCGATATATTTGCTTAACGTCCAGTTGGTGGTTGATCTACTTTTTTGTTGTTTC
Organism: Artemisia annua; assembly: GCA_014162995.1. Taxonomy (NCBI): domain Eukaryota; kingdom Viridiplantae; phylum Streptophyta; class Magnoliopsida; order Asterales; family Asteraceae; genus Artemisia; species Artemisia annua. The sequence continues at coordinate 98,240 of LBNU01032361.1, read as the reverse complement.
ATTGATCACCATTATGCTTCGACTTCAATGAACTTGTCATTTATTTTTCCCTGCATTTCTTCTTCTTCTGTACTAATTTAAGACTTGACTTTTAGATTGCTCAAAGGAACAGCTTGGATGTAGACGTTGACCTGGCTCTAGGTTTCGCATCACACTACGGAAAGATCGGCACAATGGAATGTCTAGTCGAAGAAGGAAACGCCATGGCATTTCTAGGCCCTTTAATGAGAGCAGCGGAACGGGGCTGCATGCAAGTTGTCCAATGGTTTGTCAAACGTGGCTGCAGAGACATGGAACTTTGTCTAGCCCTAACAGCGGCCACATCAAGCAGTCAAGTCGACATTGCCGCCTATCTCCTCCCACCCGTCCCACAACACGTCCTAGCAGCTCTCAGCATTGAAATCCTCAAAGCCGCCGGTGAAAGAAGTGGCGGGTCCCTTGATGGTGTCGCCTTTCTCCTTCAATCCAATTTTCTCGGTGATCCAGTCGCCACATATGCAGTGGCTGATACCATTTCCAGGTCAGATGACGATTCTGTTGCTCCCGAGCTGCGTGACTTTCTCCAAGAACAATGGTCTGAAGCAGCTTTCTTCAACGGACTGAGGCAAGGTCAGGTCCATTACTTTAACCTGATCAGCATCTTGAAATGGGGCGGGTCGCCCATATGCTTAATGGACCTTCCAGGCCCCTTAAGGGTTGCAATAGCATACCTGCCACTGTATAGAGAGTGTGTAAAGGCGGGTGGCTGTTTGTTGTCCCAACAGTTACGAGGGCAATTAGTGGAAGCCGCTAAACGGTTGGGTGGTGTAGTGATGGAGGAAGCCGGTCAGGGTCAAGAGCTTCTGGCTGTTTTAGAGAAACATCTTCCTCCGTTTTTGCTCCATGCGTGATGAACGATGATATAAGATGATGAAATGTGTTGTGTTTAAGAAGAAAATTTTGGATCTTTGCGGATCCTCTTGAATCTATGTCAAATGATCATGTACAAGTGATATGACAAACGAGATTTGTGAAGCTCTCCATAGCATCGTTATCTTATCTTAAGAATTTCACCTTGTTAATGCATGCCCTCTTTATACAGGTGTGCAATTCGGACTGGCAAAACTGGAGAACAAAACCAGGACTGTTTTCGGTTCTAGAGTTTAGAAAAGATTGGTTCCCAGTTCTTTGTCCGGAACCCAATCATGACATATCATAATATCCTTTGGTCCGGTTCTAACCCGAGAAACATATTAATGCCTTTGGATAGCTTATGAGATGTTTTGAAAATGATTAATATCCATAATCATTTATAACTTCTTTTGTTTTAGAAACACTGTTATAACTAAAATTATTTCGGATTCTTTAGTAGACAAAGAAGACGACTTTCTTGCAAGCTGCAAAGAGCGAAGGAGAGATGAATTTAGAAAACGAAAATAATGGTTTTGTTCAATAACTACATTAACAACTTTCTTGATGAGTTATGCCTAATACTTGAAATGCTCTAAACCAAATTAGTAGGTTTTGAACCAACATGTGAATCATGCCCAAAAGGCAACATTCGAAGGGACCTACGAGTTGAAATAAGGTTACGAGCAGAAATCGGGTAAGAAAAGATCTCGTAAGATATGGGGCCATACGATACAAGTGGCGCCGTATGTGCCAAGTTTTTTAAAACATACAATAAAGGTGCCAGATAATGACCATCCTTGCCAAACCAAACAAAAAACAAAGCACGACATGAGATCATGGTTGTTAAAATCCCGATCTTGATTTTATGACTTGTTAAGCTAAAAAGCGTTGATCTAGCTAGCATAGTATCTTGATCTTCATCATAGAATCGTAAGATTCCGATCTTGATTTCCTAGCAAGAATAAAATAACAAGCCAGTTGAACAAGTAGGTGTTGCTGAAAATATAGTAAAGGCAAATTGGACTAGTGTCATACTAATAAAATAGTAGTAAGACAAATTGAACAAGGCGGCTAAATGACCCATACCAATAAATTTAATGACTTGAAGAGTTCAACACCCAAAATAGCTTAATTTAGTAACCTAAACCTCTTGAAATTGTATTGTGCATTATTGCTATACTTAAAATTTTGAAAGTATATTCCATTTGTCATGCAATTAGTACATGAGAGTATAAAGTTATAAACTACAAAACATGTAGAACATTTGAGTAGAATCTCCTGATAATCCAATTTTTATCACATTTTGTGTCCAGAAATGATTCATATGACGATCTCGATCTTAGCAACCTTATATGGGACAAAGAATTGAGATTGATCAAATGTAGAGACTCAACCAAGCAAAAGGATGAGTTAATATAATGATCACACGAATTCGTATATGTGATGGTATAATGTACCAAGTCTCAGAGACTCCGACTAATACAATAGCCTTCCTTTTCGAGTTTTCGTGTTACCTGCACAGGATCAAGGTTAGACAGTCTTCCAACATTCTCAATTAGAGGACTTCTATGCATAAGATGGTTTATAGTTTATACATCATGTATTTCCAACCAATTGAAGCTTGTACAACATTTTAATAAATTTACTCTTTCATTTGATAATAATAATAACACTTTCCATAAATCGAATAGTTTCTTTATAACGAAACTTCAACTAATTACAAATCTATAAAGAACAAACATATGCATCTTGATGAACATTTTTCGTAATTAACTAAATGTATAATAAGCCTTCTTTACATCTCATTAAACTAACATAAGTCATAATAACATCCAATGTTCTGTAACAATTACTCCCTCCGTCCCAAATTTATTGTCCCCTATTTACTTTTTTGGTCTTTCTTTCTCAACTTTGACTATAAATATTTTTGTTTGTGTTATACAATTTTTGATAAAAATTATACCAAATGAAAATATATTTTAAACTCAATCCGTTCATATATTTTGTATCAAGTATTATGTAATATAAATAAAAATATTTAAGGTCAAAGTTGAAAAGTAAAGACCGAAAAAGTCAATAGGGGACAATAAATTTGGGACGGAGGTAGTAACAAAGAATTTTAACCACAAAAATGACGATTTACTGATTTGGACGATCACTTTTGTGACGAGCAGCATTAGATGAGGACGAAGATGGCATGATGGCGAATACCATGAGAACAGCAAAAATGCAGAGCGGAAGCAACAACAACATAAACGGCGGTGGTGGAAGTGGCGGAAGGATCAAAGGAAGTATCAATAATGATGCCGTTAATCCTATCAACACAAGCATCGATTCCAAGCTGAAATAGCTACTTCTGCTTTTGGATTTTGATACCATCACCATCCTTTTTCCTCCATAACTATTGTTATGTAACGATGATCGGTCATTGTACTCTGACCCCGTTTGTCGCCCTTGGTGTACAACTGTTTTGGAACCATTAGTACTTTCTTGAGAGCTCAAGTTCATGTTCATTCTTCTCATTTCCATAATACTTGACTATCAATGGTTTTAAATTTCTTCAAAACGTCTCGAGAAAATGTCCAATGTATTTGTTTTAGATCTGTAATTCATACATAACAAAAAGTTAGATCACAAGTCTTCCTTAAGTGACCACTTTAGACAATGCACATCATTATTCATGTAGTATCTACTTAGTAGTTCCTATTGTTTAGGTATAGCGAAGCTAATCCGGTTATCTAATTAGATAGGTATCAAATATTAAGATCCTAGTCTTTATAACCGGTCTGCGGCATATGTGAAAGACAATGTTTAGACTGATTCAGGCTAAGGGAGAGCATCTACCAATACTAAGAATCCTATTTTCTTAGTATTATCTAATTCTAGTTATTTTGTATACACAATAATAATCATTTCTAAGAATCAATGTCACACCTAACTATACCCTAATCCTATACATCAAATGCATCAAAGTATATAATCATCTACTAAATCCAAAACCATACAAATATTCAATATTGAAATACTTGTAACACAATTTCAACATACACAAAAACAATACACAAATATGTAACAAAAAAAAAAAAAAATTACCTTATGAAGTGACAATTGTCTTGTATACTATGCCAAATATAGAAAGTAGAAGTAGAAGTAGAAGTAGTAGTAGTACTAGTTATTGTGAAAATCTTGTTAGCAGAAAATAAAGTAAGCAAATTATATATGAGATTGAGAGGATGAGAAATAAGAAATGAGATTGGATTAGAATCCATGATAATAATATGTATATGTATGTATGGTGGTCTTGGTTCAGTGAATTTGCAAAACAAGTGGGGAGGGTGGGGGCTATGCAAGTAGTTTCCTTTTTTGAAATAAGCATGTTTTGGTGTTTGTGTTGGTGTGTTTTTCGAGACTTGTTGGATTAGATTTTCTTTAAAAATAATTTGCAAAAAACGTCCCTTTGGTATTGTCAAAATTGAAGAACAGTTTTTATGAGAAACATTTTATAGGGCTGAGCATATGATCACGGACCGATTAAACCGAAAAATCGAACCGAGAAACTAGACCGATCGAACAGGATTAAACGCATTTCGGTCAAGTCGGTCTACCATTTTTCTCATATTCGGTCATCGTTCCGGTCGGTCCACCCTTTTTCTCATATTCAGTCCTCGGTCCAATTCGGTCTTACGTAAAACCGGCTATTTAATGCTTTCTTGAACCAAACCGAACCTCCGATCCGAAACGACCTGGACCTAAACCGAACATTTTGGTTTGTAAATGTTTGTTCCTCGATCCAGTGTTTTAGGCCAAATCAGTTTTTGAACCGTACTCACCCCTATATACAGATATTGTCTCTGTCCTGAAGTGAAATGACTAAAATGATCCAAAGTGAAAACAAAGTTTCACTAAAATCATGGACATTTTAGTCATTTCATTTTGAAAGAGAGACGATATTTACATCAAATGTTTCACACAAATACGACAGCTGCACTTTTGAAAAAGTAAGGACTGTTTTGCAACTTAGACTTATTACAGGGAGGGTTTTTGCAATATACTTATTCTTATATTAAATTCTTTGTTTCTAGACAAATTCACTTGTCAACACTTTTAGCCCATCACGCTACTTGATACCCCTCCTTACTTCTTCCTAAAGTTAATTCCCATTTTTGACCCATCTTTTTTAAAGAGAACAAAAATGACTAATCTCAACTAATCTTTTGTTTATTCTTCAAAACATGGTTATCACATTTCTAATTCATTGAATCTATTTCCTTTTTTACTTCCTAAAAAAACCGTGTGCTACAAAAACAAAAAAACAAAAAAACTGTGAAACATATTCCTTCTTGTACGGAGTATTTGTGTTTGCCAGGCATTTAAAGTCAAAGGACTAATTAACTTTCGGTTTTTTTCTTCTTCTAATTCTAAATGTTTTACTTAACTTTCTTACTTGTACATTAGTAAAAACACGCACGTTTATAAACACAACACACAAAAGCGGGCTCGAAACGTGCATGAAGGAGCCACACACTAAATGAAGATTGCAGGTGGTGCGGGCATCGTGTGGTGTTCCACTAGGGGTGGCTGGCGGGGCACCTCAATACAATTTCTTCATGTTGTTATTATCCCGCTCTTAAGTACTGGTACTTTTTTTGAAACAATAGTTGCATTAATTAAACTCAAAATTTATAAATGAGTTACATAGGTTAAATGGATCGCAACTTTGCATATTGTTTTAGAAAACCACTAGATCTAATTCTATGTGTTATACTTAATAATGCAATTAAGTTTAAAACATGGAACACTTGATCCTATAAATGGTATACATCAACCTAACTCTATTGTACTAAGGAATAACATATCTCACCTAATTAAGGTCCACTAATATAAAATATCTTACCTAATCACATTTTCTTATGATTTTCAATTGATAAAATCATTAAATTTAGCTAAATACGTTAAAATTCTTCGCAACAAAAACTCTCAATATATATGACGTTGTCTAGGCATGCCAAATCTTTATCATTTTATGTTACAAATATTAGCAATTAGCAATATTTTATGGTAGTACAGTAATATGTAACTTATCTAGACGTTATGAAATAAAAAAAAAAAAAAAAAAAAAAAAAAAAAAAAAAAAAAAAAAAAAAAAAAAAAAAAA
>LBNU01032361.1:48657-74497 GCA_014162995.1 Artemisia annua | reverse complement strand
AAAAAAAAAAAAAAAAAAAAAAAAAAAAAAAAAAAAAAAAAAAAAAAAAAAAAAAAAAAAAAAAAAAAAAAAAAAAAAAAAAAAAAAAAAAAAAACAATCTATATTAATTAAACATTATATTGTTAATTAAACATTATATTGTACGGAGCACCTTTTTCTTTTTGTCCTTTATAACGGCAATTTTAACTATTTCACATTTACACCGCATATCTATCTCGCGTGCCCTAAGCAGAACTTGAACCGACAACCATTTGTTGTGATACTTCTCATACAACAAGGGATACTATTGGGACACAAGCCCTTTTGGTCATTGTACGGAGTACTATTTCTATATTAATTGAACATTGCATTGTTTCAATCGTAACTAGATACGGATTAGCTAATGCTATCGTAGTTAATTAAGTTGCGTATATAAAACATTCATACTTATGAATATTTCATCTACACAACCTACTTGTATGTTCATTCATTTTGCTTGTCAGCTTTTTCATTCAATGCATTTAACAAATATTTTTCACGTATTGGTATCATATGACATTAAGTTCTTCATTTGGTCTCTTTAATACTTTCACCTTTTGTGTAACTACTTCAACTGTAATTTATCTATACAATTACAATGCATTTGAATGATTTGATTTAAAAATTCTTCAAGCTTGAGCTCGAGGCTCGATAAAGCTCGGCTTAAGCGAGATCGAGTCAAGTTCGAGCTCGAGTTACACGACAAAAGCTCGACCCGTTTACACCCATGTTACGTTAAACCAACATCTTTGACTCCTTTGCTATGAGCTATGCATCATTTCAACATAATCAATTTTACTTTTGATGGGAAAAAGAGGACACACACAAGAAGACAAGATTTAATGATAATATGTTTGTAATATCAACCACCTTAATTAAAATTTAACGTTAATTATACAAATCAATATTTAAGTTGAGCATCACAATAAATAATGAATGCCTATAGAAAGTAAAGAGGCCTGCTGTATGCGTGAACCAATACACATACACACAAAGGTCTGAGTCTTTCATCTCGATTAATATATAGCTTATCGAATTTATGGCCAACTACTTGTTCATGAAGAGGGTGAAAAGATGTCACAATATACCAACACAACCAACCCTTGTATCTTTAATAGACACTTAAATTAGGAGCTCATGTACAACAACCAAACATTGCCTTAATTCAATTCCGGATGTTTCAAATTTGAACTTTTTGCTGCTAAAGAATATTAGAAAAAATCCTAGAGAAGGTTTAAAGACTTCCATCTACACCACCTACTCACACACTTCTCTTAATGCATTCAACTAACTTTTTTCATATGACATTTAATTCTTTATTTGGTCCCTTTAAAGAATTAATTTTTTGTTTCATTGACATGATGAAAGGGACTGAGTTTCTAATATTATGTGGTCTACAGAAACAAGATATTGAAATTTTGTTTGAATGTGAGATTGTGAAGTTTAGTAAGTCTCATAACTACATGGTATGAAATAGTAACTCGAATAACAAGATGTTCCGTCGTATTGACTAGATGTATTAGAAAAATGAGTTAACTACATTTTTGGTCCTCGTGGTTTACCGGGTATAACGGTTTTGGTCCAATAGTTTGATTTGTAACGGATCTTGTCCAGAATCCGCTGACCCGTAACACTTTTGGTCCAATTTTCGTTGACGGTTAGTTTGACTAGTTAAAAACACATAAAATGACTAAAATACCCTTAGATAATGATGTACAATGACTAAAATACCCTTTCCTTCATTATTATTATTATTATTATTATTATTATTATTATTATTATTAAACTTTACCCAAACAAAAATTCAAGAGCACTTCATAAACACTTCAAAAGCAAACACATACATTAAATCACATAAAAACTTTTTGGTTCATCACAGAAGCATATCAATAAACAACACCCACGTAGAACTAAGTGACCATNAATATTGGATCAGAAGGGTGAAAAATGTACCATGCATGATGCATACACTGAATAAAAACAAGTGCTTAACTAGTGGACTGAGATTTACTCATGAACTTAAAAAGCTCGATGCATTTATATGAGTAATGTTCCTTTAAAATATACGTACACAAATGCATATAAAGCTTGATTATAACTTGAATCGAACCTATATAAGCTCGAACTCGACTAGTTAAACATTGCAAGCTCATTTTATGGGCTTAAGCTTGAGCTCGAGGCTCGATAAAGCTCGGCTTAAGCGAGACCGAGTCAAGTTCGAGCTCGAGTTACACGACAAAAGCTCGACCCGTTTACACCCATGTTACGTTAAACCAACATCTTTGACTCCTTTGCTATGAGCTATGCATCATTTCAACATAATCAATTTTACTTTTGATGGGAAAAAGAGGACACACACAAGAAGACAAGATTTAATGATAATATGTTTGTAATATCAACCACCTTAATTAAAATTTAACGTTAATTATACAAATCAATATTTAAGTTGAGCATCACAATAAATAATGAATGCCTATAGAAAGTAAAGAGGCCTGGTGCATGCGTGAACCAATACACACAAAGGTCTGAGTCTTTCATCTCGATTAATATATAGCTTATCGAATTTATGGCCAACTACTTGTTCATGAAGAGGGTGAAAAGATGTCACAATATACCAACACAACCAACCCTTGTATATCTTTAATAGACACTTAAATTAGGAGCTCATGTACAACAATCAAACATTGCCTTAATTCAATTCCGGATGTTTCAAATTTGAACTTTTTGCTGCTAAAGAATATTTGAAAAAAATCCTAGAGAAGGTTTAAAGACTTCCATCTACACCACCTACTCACACACTTCTCTTAATGCATTCAACTAACTTGTTTCATATGACATTTATTTCTTTATTTGGTCCCTTTAATTCTTTCATTTTTTGTTTCATTGACATGACGAAGGGGACTTAGTTTCTAATATTATGTGGTCTACAGAAACAAGATATTGAAATTTTGTTTGAATGTGAGATTGTGAAGTTTAGTAAGTCGCATAACTACATGGTATGAAATAGTAACTCGAATAACAAGATGTTCCGTCGTATTGACTAGATGTATTAGAAAAATATATACTTACATGTTTTCTAACAAAACGTGACAAAACTACATTGGATATGATGAGTGACATAAAAATTTGGTTGATGGTTGTTGGTATGACTTTAATGTGATATTTAGTAGTGACATAAATATGGTGTTTCATATTTCTGCAGTTCTATATTTGCTTTTCAGTAGGCTCTTGTGTGACATCTTCGTATGGGGTCCCCCCCTCCGCACATCTATGGCTTCCAAGCGAGTGACACTGTATCAGGTGTGGTATTATGGGTTTATTTTGCTTTGGTGGTTTGTAGTTTTGTGGTCCCTTGTTGTGATACTTCTCATACAACAAGGGATACTATTGGGACACAAGCCCTTTTGGTCATTGTACGGAGTACTATTTTCTATATTAATTGAACATTGCATTGTTTCAATCGTAACTAGATACGGATTAGCTAATGCTATCGTAGTTAATTAAGTTGCGTATATAAAACATTCATACTTATGAATATTTCATCTACACAACCTACTTGTATGTTCATTCATTTTGCTTGTCAGCTTTTTCATTCAATGCATTTAACAAATATTTTTCACGTATTGGTATCATATGACATTAAGTTCTTCATTTGGTCTCTTTAATTCTTTCACCTTTTGTGTAACTACTTCAACTGTAATTTATCTATACAATTACAATGCATTTGAATGATTTGATTTAAAAAATTTAGTTTCATGTTTTACAAGAATAGGTACTTAATACTTCAACATTTTCTCTATATTTACTTATTAAAATTAATCTTTAGCATTTGACATACATTCAGAAAATTTGATCATGTGTGAACAACTCAACATAAATATAATACAATTCAAAGATCACAAGGAGCTTTACATTTAAATCTAACAGTTGATACCTAGTACGGAGTAACATTATAATGAGCTCAACTCAAAGATCACAAGGAGCTTTACATTTAAATCTAAGAGGGGAGGGTATCATAACGCCCAAATGGCGTTATGGTCTACGTGGACATCATCAACGCCGTTATCGGTGTTAACACCATTTCCCACCTTGAAATCTTCAACCAGCGTTATGACGTACGTTAAGGAAATAACGTGCGTTGTAACATGAAAGTGGTAATTTGAAAATTTCAAAATGAGTCCCTCCAGTCTACACATAACTTCAAGAGATCCCTATGTTTATAACCTACAATCTACAATATGTGTTCCTAGCTGGTTTTGTAAAAGAAAAAGTAAGTATAGTAATAACAAGACCTTTGTGTCTAATCAAAAAGCAAAAGATGACACACTTACATTGTTTAAAAGAATAGAAATAGAAATAAAAATAAAACTAAATAAACAAGTCATGTGCAAGCCAACTTTATGCAGCAGTAGTATCGTACGTACTTCTGTAGTATTTTTTGGTCAAATTAATGTTGCCCTAGCCTGGTCCAGTGACATGTCACAAGATATAGAGTCCAAAGAAGTGTTGTCAACTTGTAGAGCACTAGGTAAGGTAAGAAAAAACAACAGGTTATCAGTAGCTACCTCAGCGCAACATCATACCTCTCCCAGTAACACACCAATCAGTCAAAACTCTCTCTCATAACACATCACTAACATGTTATTGGGTCCCAAAAAATACCCCACTAAAAATACTCACTCACTCTCGATACACAAAAAAATAAAAATAAACACAAAACTTAACCATTGGCGTGAGCCACTCAACTAGCTCAACTCCATTTGGCATGAACTTTGGCGTATTGCATGGTATGGTATTTGGCATGTTATTGGTCAAAAAGCTTGAATTGGCGTGTATAAAAGGATGATACCTAGTGCTCTTATGTAAAAGAGTTGATCACTTTTGAGGCATTTGCTTTTCTCATTAAAAGCTCAATATTTACTTCTTTGATATTTTTGTTAACAATGACATCAAACGTTCGATGGAACGCCATTCCTATTTTTACTTTTTGATAAACTGTTACTAGTAGTTTATATTAGTACAACACTAGTTAAAATAACTCATGTTAAATTTGAAAATTTAAATCCATTAGTAACAATAATGGCCGTCTTAATCGTAAAACCAAAGCTAAAGTCATTTTAACAGTGCGAGGTGATTTGTACACCAATTTTTTTTAACAGTCGTCATTTAAAACAAAGAAGTCAAATGCATTAATAAAATTTTATTAATCATGTTCTGGCAATCGAACGTAATACTCGAAACTTAGGTATTAATGTGTTATATTCTGGCATTGCATGTTCGGAGGTCGTATATATATATCACAGCTCGATGTTACATATTCTGGTACGCGAGATAATCCGATCCCTAAGATAGATATCCGAAAGCCACCCAAACAAATTTCACCATCTGAAGTCCGAACACAAGTCATTATCTTTGGTTTATCACCCACTGGTCTGATTCATGATCATTGGAAGTCCATCATATGAATAAATAACTCGTACCATAACCTCGAGATTTTTACCCGGATGTATGTTTAATAACTTGGTTCAACGGTCATCGCTGTAAGGTATTGCATCTAAAGCTAAGTTAATCCGAAGCTCACTAAATCCTAAGGTCACAATGTCACACTTGACATCAAATGCGCCCGACATAGGCTCGTAACCTCCATCGCTACTTGCTTTTGACAAAATACTTGAGTAAAGTTTTCATTCATCATCTTGACATCAAATGCGCCCAGTGACGGAACCAGGGTGGTGGTTCCTGGGACACCCATGGAATTTTGCGACGTAGTGTTATTTTATGTAAAAAAAACTTCCATTTTTATAAATGCATCTGGTCCAAAAAAGTTATGTTCCTCCTTTTATATATATTTTCGTAAGTGCACCTGGTCAAATTGTTTACTGGTTCCGTCCCTGAATGTGCCTGACATAAAGCAAAAAAATAAAATAAAATAAAATAAAGCATACGTATCAATTAGAGGCATGTACATGTACGAAATCTCATGCATTCGTAGAGGTTGTTTATATACAGTTCGCCATGCACATTCTCTTTAACTCGCATGTTAAATATAAGTATACATGCATTATATCTCAATCTTAATGTTAAAAAAAAAAAAAAAAAAAAAAAAAAAAAAAAAAAAAAAAAAAAAAGGTTACCACGTAGTATGCAACTCACTGTACACATATTACTCTTGAGAATAAATCATACGTATCTAGTTCGAATGTCAAGTTACCTACTTTGAGTCCACCTTTCGAGTTTCTATGGCTACCTTGATAGTTAATACCCGACCATCAAGTATGAAAAAACACCACACGTTTGATATTTAACATCCATGTGTAACGTTGTTATTAATGTTGATTATGTTATCTCATACTTTGTTTTATTTAAGTTCAACGTTACGAATATGCTATAGTACCGTTGAATTGGGAGGAGTATAGTGGTATGATGCCTCCATCAGTTATGTCACGATCCGATTGTGATGCGACTTTTGTGTTGATACAAGTGAAATATTGTGCTTATCACATCTAACGGGAAAAGGCCAAAGAACTTTCATGATTCACTTTGCAGGGATAATTGTATGAGGTTCCACATGCGTAACAATTACAAAGAATTAGACATAACATCATAACGACTCCGACGGAGATTAGCTACCTCCGATCGATTATTGAGTCAATGTCTAGCCGGGGTATGCTTACAGGCATAGCCGAGGTATATTTACTTACGAGCATTATTTTACCTCCAAAAGTGCTAAGTCACTAGGGAATGCCAAGGTATATTTACCATAGGTATGATTTTTCCCCAAAAAGTGCTAAGTCACTAGGGATGAACTTTACCCCGGAAGCGTGACGACGCTAGGGATGAGCCAAGTTATATCTATCAATAGGCGAAACATTACCCCAAAAAGTGCTAAGTCACTAGGAAAGGTTGAGGTATATTTACCCACGGGCATAATTTTACCCCGAAGGTGCAAGGCACCATGGACGTCATTCATCGCTCTACCCCGGAAGTGCCAGTCAATAGGAACACCACTAATAAAACAACTCACAACGGAGTACATGATATTTCACACAAGTAGGAAGGTCCGATCACGCAAGCAAAAACTAATCTAAACGGTAAGCGTCTCAAACATATAAGCTTGTACCTTCCGAGCTATGTTAGTAGCAAAAGTAATAATTAACAAATGTTTGGCGTACGTTTATGATTAAAATAAATAAATAAATTATATATGCGGCACTTCACGAAAAATAATGATTATGGTAGAGAAGTTATGTGTATTAGTAAGGGTGCCCTATTAGCATAGCCGCATTTAGAAAATGATTAACCGTCATTATGAAACATTGTTTTAACTCACGTTCAAGGTAAGTTGTAGCTTCCGGATCAGTCATCGCGAAAATCGCGAAAATAGGAAAGAAAATAAAATTATCTTGTCACATTGTATAGTAAAGGGCACATTTTACTACACAACAATGTTACTTTGGCCTGATCAGTTTTGGAAATTATACCTTTCTTGCCCCAATTATTTTATGAGATTTGATTCGTTTGGGTAACTATTATTCTTTTGGCTTCGATTTATTGCACATATTGATTTGGTTTTTTGAATATGGGTTTCGATTAGTGTTTATAAAAGTTAGGAATGGATATCAGTTTACTTATACTTTATAAACTCTTGGAACGTGTTTCAAAAATCACATTTTCAAATAATAAAGTATTTATATAACAAGAAAAAAGAAAAATATAAACATAATCTTCTCATAATTTAGTGTGCCAAACATACCATAAGAGTTATGGTTTGTAGTATAGATAGATCTTTAATCATCGAAAATGATTTAACTAAAATACTAAATTTGTTGAAAAAGATGGACTTCACATGCTAAAATTGAAATCATTCAAATAAAATTTTAAAGTCTTATGCTTAAAGCATACTAGTATGAACCAAAAGTATAGATTTTTAGTTATAAAAAGAATAAAGTGATACAAACAACTAGTTATTTAACATTTTTGACATTACTTTCAAATAAAAATTATTGTTTGGTCTNTTTTTTTTGTGCAAAATGGTGAATGATTATATTAATATCAACATATTACAAATTACAAGAACAATTCTCCCAAAAGTTTACTTATACTTTATAAAGCCTTGGAATGTGTTTCAAAAATCACATTTTCAAATGATAAACCCTTTATTATAACAAGAAAAAAGAAAAATATAAACATAATCTTCTCATAATTTAGTGTGCCAAACATACCATAAGAGTTATGGTTTGTAGTATAGATAGATCTTTAATCATCGAAAATGATTTAACTAAAATACTAAATTTGTTGAAAAAGATGGACTTCACATGCTAAAATTGAAATCATTCAAATAAAATTTTAAAGTCTTATGCTTAAAACATACTAGTATGAACCAAAAGTATAGATTTTTAGTTATAAAAAGAATAAAGTAATACAAACAACTAGTTATTTAACATTTTTGACATTACTTTCAAATAAAAATTATTGTTTGGTCTAAATGCAATTAAACTAAATATATTTAAGATTTAACAAAAATCGTAGATGATAAAAGTCGATACTAGAAATGTATATACTAAAAAGTGACTAAACAAAAAGCAAAACAGGACACTTTGTTTTGTAGATGCCACGTCATGCCAAGTTGGACACAAACAAACCTCGGAATTGACTTGCGCGAGTGAATGAAAAACACTAGGTAAGGCTGTGCTTAGCAGTTAACAAAGCCTAAGTTAATTAGAATTTTTTTAATTAAGTAAATGATAAATAAAATATGTCAACTAAGACTAAGAGCAGGTTTAAGTAGGGGTGTGCACGGTTTGATTTAAGTCGGTTTTTGGCAAAAACCGAAACCAAAATCGATTGTTCGGTTTTATGCATAACCATAACTGTAACCATAAGGTGTTTCTCGGTTTTAATCGGTTTTCGGTTCGATTTTTTGATTTCTACGGCTAACCGTTGTACTTGGGCTTGGGCACAACTTGCCCTAACAATTGTTTATAAGGTTCGGTTTTTATGTCAAAACCGCAACCAAAAGTTCGGTTATTTGAAAAATAAAAAACCAAACCATCTGCTTTTAGTTCGGTTCGGGTATTTTGGTTCGTTTTTTTTTTTTTGGTTTTTCGGTTTGGTTTTAGTTTTTTCGGTTTTTCTTGTTCACCCCTACTTTTAAAAGGGTCTTAAAAGAATTGTTGGGCTTAACTAAAGTTACAAAAGTAACAAAAAAAATATATTGGAGATTGTACATTACAAAAAATGACAGTTTTGAAATATTTTTGCACTTCGTGACCTAAAATCGAGTGTAGACCGTGCCACACCTGGCACCCATGTAAGTCCGTCCATGACTAAGAGGATGGATAATATCTATATCTATACTACATATAATGGGTATATCCCATTTCTTGAAAATTAAAGAATTTTGAAAACTTCAATTTATTTAAAGAAATACGCGATTTAAGGAGACATACAAAAAAATAAAAGTTGACTTGAGAATGCATTAATGTAGAAGTTGGCTTTAGAATACATGAAACTGAAACACAGTTTATTAATACTAGTACACGTGCATATCAACGAGATTTTAGAGCGACATATAGTTATGATTATATTTTGGTTAAATGTATTATGTAACGTTTTATGTAACTAAAATATTACTATAATTATCTGCCGCTATAAACTTGGTCGTTAGTCTATCTACGTTGGTTCAAAGTTTAGATATTATGTGAATGTGAGAGAATACTTTTGGGCTCGTTTATAAATTTCTTACCCATTGATCTTTGAGATGTTTATCCTTCCTACCCCATCACCTCTAGTCACTATGCAGATTGCATCACTATTGTTTTTTCGTAACGGGTGTTATTTTTGTAAAAAAAAATTGTCATTTTCTCTAGCAACGTAAATAGCAAGAAATGTCCATCACAAGCATGAACATACACGAGAAAAATAAATAATTTATCAAATGACTATCCTAGCTACTTGAAACTTTGTTGAACTTTTTTCAGTAATATATGAAACTATTAGGGTGGTGGCAGTCATGCTTCCGAAATCATCCATACCTCCCAAATCCACCAATAATATCATTCCACCTCATCCCAACCATTTCATACTTTTTTCATACTTCCCAACCCCTTTTTAGTGGCAACCATGCCTTTTTCATACCTCCCAACTTTTTTTTTCCTTTGGTCAAAGCTCCCAACGTTCTTATTTTTTTTGTCTTCTAGCCCAACGGATCTATTTCCTTCCCATGCTTCCGAATCATATATCGCCGCTGGACCATGCCGTTGGAGCATACCGCCGGGGTGGCAACGGTGTTCACCGACGGTATGCCCCATGCCGATGGGCATGCCGCTCCCACTGCCACCACCCTTAANTCGACCAGGTTAACCGGTTCGATCGCCGGGTCAACCAGTGGTTTTATTAAAAAAAATTGAAAAAACGAAACCCGGCCGAGTTTCGAGAACCGGGTTGACCCGAGTCACTCAAAACCCGGCGGGTCTAACCCGTTAACCTGGTTTTAAAAACCCGATTTTTTTGACCCGTTTTATTGACCGAAACTTGTTAACCCGGCCAGATCGACCCGGGTTTCAAAACACTCGTTACAACTTGCCCAAATAATAACATGAAATAAGTGCAACATTATTACATATCCTAAATATCGGATACCCTTTTCAAAAACAAATATAATAAACCCTTATAAAATCACAAATCTGGAAACCCCTCACTTCACTTGTTTGCACTTCTTGAATCTAACTAAAGATCTTCCACCTAATCTAAAGATATGTTTAACCGCAGCCGATCAAAATATACGTATCTTCAAAAAGCTAGTTACATTTCTTTTGGCAGTGTGATTGTTATCAAAAACAAACCTTGCGAGGTTATTATTTTTAAATTTTATCATCTTATTTATCTATCACTAATTCATTTTTATGCATTATTTATTAGAAGATGTATATTACTGCATGTTTTTATCTAGTTTAGCAATTTTTTTGGCATAAAAATAATAATAAATAAAAAAAAATTAAAACAAAAAATAGTTAAGATACTATTTGAACTTTTGAAGTTACATTCATGAAATTATGGGGCTGCTTGAAAAATGACTTGTGCATGGTGCTCTTTTGTATACAGGTTAGAACTTTTGAAGAGACTAGACACATAAATTATTCATTTGAAAAGACTAGAGACATAAGCTATTCATATAAAAAAAAAATTGTTGCTCATGACATTTTTGACGGGGAAGAGTATACACTTCAAGTGAAAGCTGATGGATATTGTGAGGTATGTAATAATGTTTCTATCCGCTATCGTGTTTTTGTAAGTTAATCAAGTAGCTTCTTTATTGCAGTGTCCGTATGTCTATGATACCGAGTACGAGATCACACATATCTCGACGGATGGGCGTGTACGTTTTTATTTCTTACTATTGGTAGACTAGAGTATTTAACGGTTAGGCCTATTTATTAGGCCTATCTATCATTTTTTTTTAATTGATTCTCATAAGTGAAGTATTGTTTTCAGCTGAGTTTAATAACCGAAAACGGTGAGGTGAGGGCTCCACTCAGCCTGTCACTTGCTGCACTCCCTCAGCCACATGAGCCTCCTAATGATCCGAGGTGTCACGATGATTGTGGTGATGATTGCCATCTTGATTTCCTAACTCAGGTAAATTATGCACTACACTACTAATCTTTAATTTCATACTTACCGTTTAAATTTGACTACTACAGAATTGGGTTCCATGCAACAGAAAAAATCAGGCCCATTTATCTTGGGAAAAATCTTCACAAAAATTACTTCCGTGTAACGAACAAAAAAAAAATAGTTTTTTTTTATGTACTAAACTTTCATTTTTTTTGGCATTTTTTTTTATGTATTATTGACATTTTTGCCCCTCAAAATATTAAAAATCGAAGGGCAAAAAAGTCACGAAATAACATCAAAAAGGACAAAAATGAAAGTTCAATACATCAAAAAGCTATTTATTTTGTACGCTACACAGAAGTAAATTTTGTGACAAGTATGGTACATTATTAAAGATTTTTCCCATTTATCTTTTATTGTTTTAATGATATTGTATTTGCGTGTGTGCAGCATATAAAGAGGTTTAGGGAAGGGAAATTGCTGTTTGCGGATGTGAAATTCGCAATGGGCAGGGAGCAAGTCTGCGGTATCATAGAGAGGCCAGGATGAGGAGGTACTAACCGACGGACCCTCACTGGAATAACCGATGGCACAACCATGATTAGTTACCATTATTCGTCCATTTGGTTTAGTAGTTTTGGGTACATCGACTCTATCTTCACTGTTACAACTAAATGCATCAATATCTTTATTTTGTTGTTCCATCATAGACATATATGTAGTGTAAGTGAGTATTGTTTGCCTTCAAAAGAAAGTTTGGGTGTTACAACTCAGACAAATTTTTTAGCGTGTTACTCCAATTCTGTAGTAGTCTAGAGATTTAACATGTAACCCACCGGTCACCCGTGATAAACTACGTAGTGACTTTCATGAGAGGTATAAAACCTTTTCTTGATCTACAGTGGCAAACAATGGAGTTGCACAAGAGACCATGATGCCTAGCTACCAAAATGATGTGGAAAGTAGGAGCATCTAAACTAAAACCAATATAGAAAAGACTCAATAGGTATGTAGACTGCAAAAGTTATAAATGTGTGTTGGCAAAAAGATGGAGTTGCACAAGAGATAATGATGCTTAGCAACCAAAATGATGTGGAAATTAGGAGAAAACCAGTACAGAAAAGACTCAATAGGTATGTAGATTGTAGACTGCAAAAGCTATAAATGTGTGCATGTAGACTGCAAAAGTTATACAATGTGTGTATGTAGACTTAAAAAAAAAGTCTGAGGATTTGGGAATTAAACATAATATTTTGAAACCTGGTTCGACCGGGTGGTTCAACCGGTTGAACCGTTCCAGTCGAAAAATGGGTCAATATAAACCGTGTCAACCCGACGGGTTGGGTCAAATAACGGGTCAACCCGACGGGTTTGAAGCGTCCCGGGTCAACCCAGTTTTTTTTTAAACATACGTGTATTAATAGTTGAAATTGCTCATAATTAATTGTTTCAACATTTCCTTTTTAATCACATTTCACTTTCTTGACTTTTCACTAAGGCTCAAAAAGCTCGATACAAGCTTGAGCTCGAGCTATTGAAAGGTTTAGCGTCATAAAAGCTTGTCCTATGGCAAGAGACCCTATGACACCCGTACCGTGTGCTCTTAATAAGAATATATATGTACAACGTATCAATCGGTTGTCATAAGAAGCAAAAACAATAAAAGCTTGTCCACGATACTCCCGGTGCCAAGGAAGATGACTCTCCTTTACCCTAACATATTATACATGTTTTCTTCCATTGTTTCGTAAAATAATGGTGCACAAATATAATAAACTATTATTACTCGAAAGTCCCCAAAGAGGGATTATACATATTTTCACTCGGAAATAAAGCTACACACCAAAATTACAGGAGGAAATGATAATGTACAGTTCTTTGAAATCAGTTTTCTTTTCAAACTCTTGCAATCGCATTTTTAACATTAAGTACGCAATAGAAAAATAAACACACAAGCAAAGCAACGGTCATCTACCTTTGCAGGAACCTGAAGGACTTCTTTCCATGGCTCATCCTGACCATTAGTATCACTATTCATCTTCTAGGGATTGCACATTGTATCGACGTTTCATTTCTGCAACACGAAAGTAGTTCAAACAAATGTGAATCAACAAAGCGTGTAACTAACCATCTGCGTGTGCATGTACATGAAGCTCAGATAATCATATTTGAATGGAATGACAAAATGAGTAAAAAGACGCAATAGAGTTAACTATGTCACAAGCAGTTAGAAAGGCCTGTATAAGTAGTCTCTATAGGCTCTTGAGCAATCAATTAATATCTGACTTGATAAAAACCTATGTCAAAGGCAAGGTCATAAGAGGGTTCGACAAATAGAGTGTCATTATTGGCTTAGTTAGGGTATGTTATCCTTGTAATCCACAGATTCTACATTTGTAAGTTACTCTTCAAAGTTATAGTTAATAAATTAACGCATATACAGAGTGGAACTAAAATCCATGTTAACGAGTGAAGTAGCTCAAACTAATATATGTTGAAGAATTGATTGAGATTTACACCATGAGAAACTCACAGTTCGACATATTGGCCTATGTGTTCTGCTCCAATAAGTAAAACTCCCAGGTTGTGAATGGAACTCAATACTATACATTTGACATTCACCCGTGAGTGACCAACACTTGTTGATACCAAGTATTTATATATTAAATCCGCAACATCATAAACAGTGTATATACTCTTGTCATTGCAATAACTTTACATTCTACGAGAAAAGCTGCACCAACCATGCTCGCTATGTCGCCATTGACCTCTGTCTTTAGTTACAGCTGGACATAGTACACTTTATGATGAACGATAGATATTAAAATGTTTGAATTAGTCTGGACCTATATTTCAATATATAGACGGGTGGCGTAGCCCAAGTGGCATACATAGACAGTAATCTTTCCTGTAGATTCCGATACTCAATGCCAGGTAAATTTATGCTTTGCTACTTTCAAAGTCAGTACAGACCCGGCATGCATCAGTACTCAGTAGTGTGTCTGTGTGAGTGCGTATTAATCTTTTAACTAAGAACCTCCATAAGTATACTCTGGAGAGCTGAGTGGAGGAGATGACACACCCTCGGTTTATATTTTCATTCTTCTAAGTATAGTTTCATAGACTAGTGACACGTCGATGTTATTTATTGTTGGCATGGTTTTTAACTGAATATGTGAACATGAGTGACATCTTGTGTACGGGTCAAAAAGTAAAAAGTATTTTGATAGGAATAAGAGATGTGAAAGATGATACCTCTTGCAGAAAGTTTCTTGTTCTTGTCTGCAATCCCCTCCTCGTTATTCCATTCACCATCAATATTGCTCATCTCTTTTCTACCGTCATCTCCTACATCGCTTTCACTAGCAGTCTCCCATTCAGAATCATCACTCCCCTGCCCATAGGCATTACCATCTTCCGCCTCACAATCGATACCCCCATGTTTTATAGCAGCTTCCCTAAACAACCAAGCAGCACGCATCTGCTTCTTGACCAACCTCTCAGCATAATCAGGCACTTTATTCTGCCTAGACGACAGATCGGGATCTGTTGACTGAGAACACTCGTTTATAAACAAAATAGCATCCAACAAGCTCTCTTTAGCCAAACCCAACATATCATAAGCCTGTGCTCTCCTCCATAGACTTTTAGCATGTCGATTGACAGGATTGTGAAGACAAAGCGCACGAGTAGCATCACTTATCGCACCCAATGGTTGTTGCAGCAAAAGATAACATTGGGCACGATTGCTGTACAGTACAACTCTTTCTTTCTTAGATCTTACTGGACACAACGCTAGTGCTTCAGAGTACTTTGATGCAGCTCCAGAGATATTTCCTGATGAAAAAAGGGAGTTGCCTTCTAACTTTACCACCAATGCTGCAGCTTGTTTTATATGGAGATCCTCTTTCGGCATACTTTTTTCCCATTTCAATCTCTCCCTTGAATGCAGTATTTCTTCAACGTCTTCTTTAGTTCGATTACTGACAGAACTACGACCGGTTCCATGTGACTGAATACATTCCTGAAGAACACTGAGAATGGAATCTCCAAGCTTTTTATGATCCCCAAGAGACGAGATCTCTGCTAGATCCAAAACTGCAGGTGCTGCCTTGTCTATAACCTAAGTAACAGATTAGTTCACTTTGCATTAGAAATCATTATCATCATATTTCGTCATCAGTACAAGTCAATAGTCTATTAGAAATTACCTTATGGAAGGTATTGGGATCTTGGAGCAACCATAAAAGACAATCAATCGCCATGTATTGCCAGTCATCTGACGATCGTGCGATATTACATAATGCCTCAATTACACCAGGGCAGCTGCTAACAGGTCCTCTTCCATGTTTATGATGACAGATAGTTCTTAGCAAGCCTATACCCGCTGGTGAATTTTCATTTACGAGTCCACCCCACATAAGAGGAAGTTTTACGAGAAATTCTGGCTTACATATTGTTGGAAGAAACTCGGGCTTAAAGGCAAAACAATTTATAAGTTGAAGAGACCAACACTGTAATTGACTAGCCCATTCCTCGGCTTTCCTCGATTCCATCTCTACACCGCCCATGCCCCGCGTAAGAAGATCACAGTGGTAACTAAGCCTTCTGTCAGCGTACTGATAAAAGTGAGAGTAAACAATCTCGAGGGAACTCATTGCTAACTGAATACAAAGCTCAAGTATCTCACCATGACTTGCTACAGCAGGGAAAGTGCTTGCATATGTAGCCAAGTGTCCTAAAGCTCGTACAGCGACTCTTTGTTCAACCCAAGTCAACCTGCCCCTTAGAAGTTCAACCAAAGGTGGGATTACACCAGCATTGACAGCAGTTTCAGCAAAATCTTCCATGTTCATAGTGTAAGATCCGATTATATGAGCGGCATAATAAGGGATATAGATATTCTGATCATGAGACAGCCAACGGCGATTCTTTAAACCCTTCCAAATAAGCGCTGCCATGCATTCAAATATACCCAACTCAATGAACTCCGGATCGTTAGGATGAGCCATAGCTGTATTCCAAAGACCACTTATAGGAAGCACTTGACCGTCATCGTCTTGTGAAGGAAGCTCTCGGAAAAACTTCATGATGCTAGCTCTCCGCTTGTTTGGATTCCCTTCTTTCATGACACAGAAGAAGCATCCAGGGTACGGGCAGTCAGGTATCAGTTTGTCCATGCTCGTATAATTTATTTCTCCGAATTACAAAACCATGAAGCTAAATTATCACAATCCTCCGAGTGTACACTGCATTAGGAATACATCAGAATACTGATTAATAGATCACAATACTCCGAGTGTACACTACATTGGAAATACATCAGAATACTAATTAATAGATCTACTGTCGCTTAATTCAGAAAAGCAGAAATATAAAAGGCGCACAAAAAGGATTGAAAGCTCATACAAAGTCACTGGCACAATATGAACAGCTTAAAAGATTATACACGATAAACAGTGAACTCAATTGTCTTATTATTGATGCTACCCTTTGCCGAGCCTGAAACTAATTCAATCCAGAAAAGTTGATCCTTCTAGAAATAGTGGCCTTATGACAAAACGAAAACTAAAATAATTTTTAATATCTATGCACTTGGATTCATATGAACAAAACCAACGAGCAAACATAGAACTGGAAAACAGGAAAGGACCATCCTGTGAAGTAGTCCATGTAATTAATAACGCTGAAGTGATACTGATACCTAAGGTCCTAGGATATGTTTAGAGTCGACTAGTCGAGTAGACCCGTAGGGCCCTTACGAATTTGGAAGCATGTCAAACAAAAGGCATCAAGTGAATTAACGTCAAATATAATTATAGCAACCACATTTCATTACTATTCTAAATGCCCTTAAACCTAGAAAACGCCTACGGAGTTCATCTATTCATAGGCATAAAGTCATCATAAATTTTTACCTAGAACACATATTCATGTTTATAGTCTTATAGATACAACATAAACAAGTCCTATGTAATGCATGACTTAACAATCAAAATTAACTATCAGTCATCATTTCAGCTAAAACTATGCCTAATTCGCAAAGTCGAAAAAAACCTAAATTTGCAAAAAGCAACTACCTTTACATAACAAGAACCTTAATTTGCACAAAATTTGCACATGGGTATCCTTAATCAAGTAAAAAGAAAAGTACCCAGAATCCAAATTTTCAAAAAGCAACTACCTTTACATAACAAGAACCTTAATTTTAACAAGATTCCAACTTGGGTAACCTTAATCAAGTAACAAGAAAAATACCCATTATCCAAATTTACAAAAAGTAACAATCTTTATATAACAAGAACCTTAATTTCCACAAAATTTGAACCTGGGTATCCTTAATTGAGTAAAAAGATGAGTACCCAGAATTTAAATTTGCAAACAGTAACAATCTTTATATAACAAGAACCTTAATTTGCAGAAAATGAAATGGAAAAAAAGTACCTTGTTCACTAACGGCGGTTGACGGCGGAGATCACGGCGGAGGAAGATTGACTGACTGACAGACAGAGACAAGCGGATGTTACGCTCTGTTCTCAAGTCTAAATTTTAAAGAATGGAAGGGGATGGGATGGGAAGGGGAAAGTAAGGAATGACAATGTGAAGAAAGTGGTTATTTTTATCAGTGTTCTTGAGTTTTTATTTTTAAGTTGCAAGGAAAGGAAAGGAAGATACTCAAATTACCAAGATACCCTCAAAACATAATTTACTTTTGTATAGTTCACATCTTTTGACATATATACGATTCAACAAAGTTCCATATATTTTGATTCAACAAAGTTCCATATATTTTTTTATGCAGCTATCAGTCATATCCAACAAACTTCCATATATTTTGACATGATTGACTTGATCGCATCATTGTCATTCTGATAGATTTCTGTAAACCCATCTCGCATTGGAGACATATTTATACGATATGAATGATGTTGATCAACTTCATATATAAGGATACAACACAATACACAGATGTGGCCAAGATTTCATCATAGTAAATATAATGCGACAATTACACGCTACAGTTGAAACGAAAATTGGTCATATATGTTAAAAATTGGGCCACATTAATATTACTAATATAGAGAACTGAAAATGGTCAGCTATATATATGTTAAAAACGGAGTTTCAAAGTAAACAAGCAATTGAAAGGTTTACCCGTTGTCAGTTTACCAGTTGTCAATTACTAATATAGAGAATTAATATTACTAACAAATGAGGATATAATAGTCATTTAACATAGGCCCATGTTGTCAATAAAACCCGTTCCCTCCTGATCCCCCCAAATATGGGCGGAACATATTAACACACAAAATCCCATCCCTTCCCTCCCTCCCACCTTCCCGTCCCCTACCTTTCCATCTTAAAAAAAACTCAAGAACGACCTATTTTTTGATTTCCCTTCCCATCCCCTTCCATTACTTTAAAAAAAAAAACTCGAGAACAGAGCGTTAGTTAGTTTGAGGAAGTGCAAAGAAGTGATGCGAGGGGTTTACAGATTTGCTAATTTTAAGGGTTTTTATTATTTGTTTTTGAAAAGGGTATCCAAAATTTAGGACATGTAATAATGATGCACTTATTTCATGTTATTATTTTGGGCAAGTTGTAAGTTTTTTTAGAGTGAAATGATACATGGACCTAATTGTGAACCTAATTATGGACCTAAGGGTCCGTTTGGTTTGTAGATGGGTTTAGGATTATGATTAGGATTAGGATTTGAATTTGGATTTGGATTTGGATTTGGAGAGAGAATATATATTATAAAATAATTTAAACTATTAATAAAAAAATAATAATAATAATTTTATGTAAAATAACTAAAGGAAAGTGGTAAATATGTGGTCCACGTTTCATGTCAGAAAAGATATACATAATCCCTACCCCCTTAGTGGGTTTTGAAGATGCCCATGAATATGGGGTTTTGGTGGGCCCGATGGAATGCATTTTTCAATCCAAACAATTGATTTGAACTAAACCCCACGTTTTCTGACTGGTCCCCTCATACCAAACGCTTCCTAAATGTATGTGGCATGATCCTGATGGGTTGTAAAATAAGTGGGTCCCTGTCTGTAGCCATCAGGATGATGCCACGTGTTTTTAGGTCCATAATTAGGTCCATGTATCATTTCTCTTTTTTAAATACTTTTGAGCCGAGTTCGAGCATCAGAATACTTGGTTCGTGAGGCTCACGTGCTTTATCAAATTTTAATTAAATTACATTTTTAAGGTGCAAATATAATAAAGTTCGATAGTATTAAATTGAAAATCACATTTAATTTTAGTAAATTGTAAACATATTTAATGTTCACTAAATGTATTTTTGATTTAAAAAAGAAGTTTGACTGTACACGTTAGAAATCATGTATTTATTGTTTTAAAGATGCTCAGTGGGCACTCATTAGCAAATCCCGATAGGTATCTATTTGTGATTACTAAATTTTCATAAAATCGAGTCGAGTTTTTATTGAGCACGAGCTCGAGCCCGAACCCAAATTAACCAGCTCGATGAGCAAAAACAATAAAAGCTTGTCCTGTGAGCACATATAATTTAGCGCCAGCTTAAAGAGCACAGGGTACGAGTGTCATAAGGTTTATTGCCCTATGACGCCATCATATGGCACGACACCATACTCGAGTCCAAGTTATAGGGCTCGACACTAAATTCAGCAGCCAAGCCATCAAGGATTTTTACTCAAATTGTTTAGGCTTTTTTAACAAACTATAATTTTGATGGTTTTAAATAAAAGTGAAGACAAATAATTGTTAATCGTCACCGAAAAGTAAGCATCCGGCACTTCATCATCAAGCGCGAAAATCACTACGGGTGATCTTTGGCCTTTTTAAACTAATAAAACATTTTTAATGTAAATTTAGTTTTTTTTTACTCAACATGTAAAAGAAAAAATAAAATTTTTTCCCCTGCCTTTTTGACCAGTAACCATAAAAGAAAATCTAACAAACGACGTTACATGTATTTTAATCTTAGTTATCAATTATGAATATTGCCATATATATTTGATTTTATAGTAGTATCCTACGCAGTAACATATATTATTGAGATTTAAGATCATTTGAGGACCAAACTTTTTTAACATACCAAGGGACTAATCATCACCCTCCATCTTTCATCCATCTTTATTTGATCTAATGGATTAGATTAATCCTAACAATTTAAAAAACCCACTTTCATCTCTTTTTTTTCTTCTTCAAATATTAATATCTTTCAAACCGTTAATCGTTAAGCGAAAAAAATATACCGTTACGACGAGCATTTAATTATCTTTCTACAGATATGCATTGTGTTATACTTTCGACAAATTTTTTTTATTCGTGGCCGAAAAAATCACATATGATATATCATATATGATATTACATATCATATATGATATTTTAATATCATATATGATATATCATATATGATATGTAATATCACATATGATATTTTTTGGCCACGAAAAAAAAAACGTGAAAAAAAAACGAAAAAATTTTTTTTGTTGAAAGTATATCACAATGCATATCTATAGAAAGATAATTAAATGCTCATCGCGATGGTATAATTACTTTCGCTTAACGATTAACGGTTTAAGAGATATTTAAATTATAAAAAATGGGTGAAATATAAAATGTTTTTAATCTCAACCATTGATTTCTTTTTAAATGGATGGTGGGGATGAGTCCCTTGATATTTAATAAAAGTTTGGTAAGAAAAAAAAGAAATGAAGAGAGAGATAGAGATAAATGAGTGAGATGGGCCCACAAAAAATGAAAGTTGTAGAAAAGTAGGGTGGTGGGGTGACTTTTATGTAGGGCTGAGCATCGGGCCGGATCCCGACCCGACCCGACCCGACCCGCGAAATACCGATCCCGAATCACTGGGAAAACTCAACCCGACTCCCGAACCGATTAATAGTCGGGACGGGTCGGTAACTATCGGTTTAATCGGGCCGGTTTTCAGGATTTGCAACAGTGGCCCGATTTTGTGTCTAGGCCCAATCCAGCAAACCTGAGCCCATCCAACAGTGGCCCGATTTGCAACAGTGGCCCGATTTTGAATAGCCAACTAAAAAAAACAGTAGCAACATTCCATCAAACTTGTGTAAATTCCAACTAAAAAAGAGTAGCAACTAGCAAATCACACTATCACAGTAGCCAACTAGCAAATTGCCAAATTCCATCTTACAGTAGCCAATTTCCAAATTCCAACTTACAATAGCCAACTAGCAACATTCTTGAATCACAAAATAGAAATACAAATCACAAATCACAAGTTCAAGTGTTCAAGTGTTCAAATAAGCAACCAAATACGACAACAAGTTCAAGTGTTCAACATTCAAGAATCACAACATTCTTGAATCATGTCCAAGTTCTCCTTTTTGTTTGTCTAATCCGTCTTGAATTTCTAGAAAAAAACATGACAAATTGACAACATAAATCCTCTAACGTATATAAATAACCAAAATAACCAATAAACTTATATATAAATAGTTTACCTTTGGCAAGATCGTCGTCTTTCATTAAATCCTCTAACGTATCCAAAGTGATGTTTCTACTTGATGTACGATTCCAATCTTGTGTGCACACCAAAGCCTCTACAATGCTAGGTGATAAAGAATTCCTATACGGGTCCAAAACACGACCACTCGCGCTAAAGGCGGATTCGGAAGCAACGATGGATACTTGGATGCACAAGATATCTAAAACAAAGTTATAAAAAAACATGACTTTAAAAAAAAAAAAAAAAAAAAAAAAGCACAAATATATCTAAAATTTAATAATAAAACATACGTAATTACCTTTCGCCATCTTTGATACGATTGGAAGTCTTGGACTATTTAACTTCCACCAATTAAGTAGGTCGAAGTCTTCGTTATCCTCTAGCTCAAGACTTGGTTCTTTAAGATATTTGGTCATCTCATCTTCAACCACGCTACACTTACTTCCAACTTTCTCTTGAAAGAAAGAATTACAACGACGACGAGTTGTGTTAGTATTTTGACTCGACGTTGCTTTTGGTAAATCACTTCCCTCCTTGGTGCCATATTTTTCTTTGTACATGTTAAACAAGAGTCTCATATCCTTCTCAACCTTCTTAACCATTTTCTCACATACTTCATCGTCGTTTAAAAATGTCTCACCTTCGTTATCGACCTCCATGGGTACACAACCATTTTCTATCAAATGTCTAAACCCAATTTCAATCATATCCGACTTCATTGTGGGATCTAAGATAACGACAAAGTACATATAATGGTTGATTTTTTTGTAATCACCCCAATATTTGTCATATTTTTTTCTCATTTCATCAACCATTACACAAAAAGAAGCATTCACATTTTGCCACTCACGAAGATGCTTATCAATACCAAGTACCTCTCCAAACCACAAATGAGCTACGGGACATGATACGTTTGACACAAGTTCGGTTGTTTCCTTAAATTTTTCCAAAAATGAAACTACCTTTCTACAAACCTCAAAATCAACCCGCTTAGGTATTTCCTCAAGGTCTCGAGCAAAAGAAGAGTTATTAAAATCATAATCAAAAAAAGCTTCTTTTAACTCAATAGCGGTTTTCAACATATCATGTGTGGAATTCCATCTTGTAGGGCATTCGGAAACCAAAAACTTCTTTGAAGTACAAGTCTTTTCAACACTTTTTTTAAAGTTAGCAACTCTTTGGCTCGAATGTTTTATGTATTTGACGGCCATGGCTATGTTATCCACTTCCTTGTTGAATGTTTTTAGACCATCTTTGACAATTAGGTTTAAAATATTAGCCATACATCTTATGTGAAAATGTTTACCACCATCATACTTATCGGGTAAATTGTCTACCAAGTATTCAAGAGCTTTGTCATTTGAAGCAATGTTATCAACCGTAATGGTCATAACATTCTTTATACCCCTTCCGTTTATACATTCCAAAAGTACCCTACCAATATCAACCCCTCTATGGCTATGAATTGGTCTAAAATTAATTATTCTTTTATGCATCAACCAATCATCATCTATAAAGTGGGCCGTTAAAACCATAAAATTCATTCTTTTACAACTAGAAGTCCACGTATCCGTGGTTAAATGAACGGTGGTGTCCTTGTTGCTTAAGAAATTCAATAGGCTCTTCCTCTCCTCAAGATAAAACTTAGAAATATCCCTAGCAATAGTAAAACGGGAGGGCAAATTAAATCTAGGTTGCATTTTCGCGGAATATTTAATGAATGCCGGGTGTTCTACAAACTTAAACGGAAGCTCGGCAAGCACAATTAACTCAATCAACGATTGTTTAATATCCTTTTCATCATACTTCCATGTTTCTAAAGTCCCCATGCTACTACCACCCGCATCATTCTCCCCAATATTTTTCTTAAAGGCTAGTTTTCTTTGTTTCCTAAATTTCTCAATATCGGGGTTATCATTACAATTCTTATAATGGGTATTCAATTGTCGCGTACCATGTAATCTAGAATCGGCTTTGAAAACCGCGGGACACCATTTGCAATACGCCCACTTAATAATTGTCCCATCGTCATCCGCTTCCATCTTTGGATCAAAGTATTTCTAACATTCAGAGGTCGTTTTCCTTGGTTTAGGTGGGGCCTTCCTTTTCCGTTTATTATCATCACATTCAACATTCTCAACGTCTATTGGTTGATCCTAAACAAACACATTAAAACAAATCATTATAAACAAATCAATACTAACTGTCGAATCATTGAATCAATATTAACTGTCAAATCATTGAATCACGTACGATGAGGTATTACTAAGTAATACTAAGTTACTAACTGTCAAATCAATACTTACTAAGTAATACTAACTGTCATATCATTGAATCATTACTAAGTAATACTAACTGTCAAATCGACCACATTTATATCATGTACGATGAATCACAACATTTATTCGGTTCAATTCGACCACATTTATATCATTTATAACATGTACGACAACATTTATTTCGGTTCAACATTAATTTCGGTTCAATTCGACCACATTAATTTCGGTTCAACATAAATTATATCACAAAACATTAAAACAAAGATGATAGTAAATACTTACTTCCATTATATTGTTTTGTTGAGTTGAGAATGATTCGTATGTTGGTAGAGAAGATGATATTGATTCACCCCTTGTTTCTTTTAGATGAGATTGATCCATATGATTCGCTTGTTTTTTTCTTATATGATTCGCTTGTTTTTTTCTGAAAATGTGAAACAAACAAAGAAGGGGTGTGAGATATTAAGGATGTAGGCGCATTCTTTTACTAAACCTAAATGGAAATCGGGCCATTCGGGCTATAACGGGCTGCCGTCGGTTTTGATACCGACCCGACCCGATACCGACAACAGACCAATGTTACAACCGACTCCCGACCCGTATGATGTCGGTTCGGTTTCGGGCCTATTTCGGGTCGGTCGGTTTGTCGGGCTAATCGGGTTTCGGTCGGGTATGCTTAGCCCTACTTTTGTGTATGGTAGAGTTGGAGGGTTTGATCCCTATTTTTAATCCCCACAATTCTTACCAAACAAAGGTTTTGAGCTTACTTTGAGTCCAAACCCATAAAACACCCCATACCAAACGGGTCCTCGCTTTCTTTCATACCCATGTACAGTACTGTATATAACCAGTTTGTTTGTTTTTTTCTATAAAACCGGTTCGACCCGGTTGACCGGTCAATGACCCGGTTTTCAAAACATTGACTTTAAAAAAACATGTTCCAAAACCAACACAAAATCACAAATCCTAGTACCTGTTCCAAAACATGTTCCAAAAACCTTAAACCTTAAAAAAAATGGATCACCGTGAAGATTTGAACACAATATTACCCTTCTTACCACTAGTCCTCCGGTCATCATCATTATTCTGGCCATCACAAGTGGTTGAAGCTTTAAAAGCACTTTCAAAAGGACCCCATCATAGCAAAGTTGACTCTGGTGAGGTTTTGTTCCTTGCGGTTTCTGATATCAGGCAGAGTCTGAATCTCGCTGGTGACCTGTTGGCTTTTTCGACCGGTGATGGGTTCTCCCTCTTCTTTGATGATGTAAGAAATATACCCTTAAACTGTGTGTTTTATCATGAGAATAGTTTGGGGTGGGAGGTAGGAGACGGTTTGACTGGGGGGAAATTTATGAACGGGGGAGTTATATTTTTGGGATGGGCCGGGTTTAAATAAAAGAGGAAATGGGCCTTGATTGTTTTGGGTTTGTTTTT
>LBNU01032361.1:0-48507 GCA_014162995.1 Artemisia annua | reverse complement strand
GGGGGGGGGCTTGTTTAAGCTTATATAGTTGGCTTATGGCTTATTTGGTTTTCGTGTTATGTTTCGTAAGCTCAATTTTTGTGGTTTGTTTTGAAACTTTTTATAAGGTTATTATGATTTATGACATCTTAGCATGACCACTATAGGGTTGGTTGCACGTACTATGAATTGAACTTAGCAGGAAATGAACTTGAGTCCTCACACATCGGTCTTAGAGTGATAGTCACAAGCCCTTTTGCCACAAGGCCACCCTGATTGGTTATAGCTTATATAGCAGGCGTATGGCTTATTTGGTTTTCGGCTTATGTTTCGTAAGCTCACTTTTTGTGGCTTATTTTGAAACTTTTTATAAGCTTAGCATGTCATGTAAGCTTATAAAAACATAAGCCCGCTATATAAGCTGAAAACCACATAAGTCATAAGCCCGCTATATAAGCTTAAACAAACACCCCCTTAATATGGGAGTGAGGGAGTTTTAATTTTGACCTAATAATTATCTACCTATTGCACACATATGGCATATGAACTTTGGTACCAATTTTGGGTAACCATGGTTTCCAAGCTTTTCACATGGTTTGAACCCACCGCCACACTGACTCAAACCGGTTAAAGTCTTCCCTTTTTCAGTAGGTTGGCATGGCCACTTCAGGGTTGTTTGCGCGCTAGCAGGAATTCTGAACTTTGGTACCAATTTAAATAGATGTGTTTTTGGCTTAGTACGCTGGTAGTTTTGCTACCCAAAATCGATTATTCGTTTTTGCAAAAAAGTTGGTTTCAATCAGCTATTTTAGAACTGTATTTCGTTTTCCTAGAAAGAAAACATGGAGAATCACTTACGGGTATTTTTCAGTATCTTACACTAGTTTATGTTTATTTGTGTTTACAATTGTAGAACCCTGAAGGCCTGAACACCTAACAATATGCATCTTAAAACAACTTAATTGATCAATCACTTGACATCTAAAAGAATATGCGTGTTTCATGAGCAGCTCATGTCTCGTGCAGAAGCGAATAAATGGTTTGGAGATGTAATTCCAGCTATGGCAGATTTGCTGTTGCGGCTTCCATCAGTGTTAGAAGCTCACTACAATTGTGCAGACTCGGTTACTTGTGTCGGTGGTAGGAATGGACTCAAAACTGGTCTTCGCCTTTTGAAGTCTCAAGAGGCTGGCATAGTTTTACTTAGTCAGGTATACAAATCATAACAAATGAAACACTCGGTGCATAAGCTCTTTGTTCTCTTTACACGCAACTTTAGTATGTCAAACATGCAGTCTGATCCCTATATTAATCATTAATGAATCAGGAACTGATCGGCGGTCTTCTTGCTTGCTCTTTCTTTTGTCTGTTTCCAATCACTAGTAGAGGCGACAGCGATCTGCAAGTGATCAACTTCGATCATTTATTTGCGTATGTGTTTTTATCATTTTCTCCTAAACCATTTTCACTCTTATACTTTCGTGATCCCATAACACAATGTAGTTGATACTTGTCTCACATGATCTGAATGTCATCAGGAGCCTATTTGACAACTACAACGAAAAACAGGAGAATAAGATAAAATGTATTATTCATTATTTTGAGAGAATTTGTTCAAGCATGCCGGTAGGAAATGTCTCATTTGAGAGAAAAGTGCTTGCGGTTGATCAAACTCTCAACTATATTCCACACCCAGAGGCTGAATCTTGGAGTAAATCCGTGGTTTCACTATCCTTGTTTGAGGTACCAAAAGACCTTAAATTTATCGTTTTGAATGGACAGTCTGCATTGGGCTTTCGAGTTCTGTTGTTTTGGGATAGTAGTTGATAGCAATACTTTTGTTATATTAGGTTTGCAGTTCGGGATTAATAGAAGATCAATCAAAGGAAGCTCTTGAAGTAGATTTTGCAAATAAGTATTTTGGTGGCGGTGCTCTATCTAGAGGCTGTGTTCAGGTTTGCTTATTTCTATCCCGGATATAATTCTCTGTAGGTTTGAGCGCAGTTGCTTATAATCTTATATTCCTCTTGTTAATATATATTTTAGGAAGAGATTCGTTTCATGATCAATCCAGAACTAATAGCCGGAATGCTTTTCTTGCCTTGTATGGCAGACAACGAGGCTATAGAAGTTGTTGGTGCTGAAAGATTTTCTAATTATACGGGGTAAATACGATCTGGTTGGTTTCCAGTCTAATAAATGGCGTCTTGGTTTTATGAGTATATTTTGGATTACTATTTATACCTCTGCTATTTTTATCCCTATAGATATGCTTCTTCTTTTCGGTTTTGTGGAGACTTTCTGGATAAGAAAGATTCTGATATCATGGGAAGACGTAAAACCAGAATAATCGCAATCGATGCTTTAGTCCACCCAGGAACGAGACAATTTAGACATGAATTTCTCCTGAGGTATACTTGGTTTTTGTTGTTTTATTGTACTAATTGTTACATTGATATCATCTTCTTATGTAAGACTACTGAATTCCGCTAAAAGAATAAAGTATATATATATTTTTTTAACTAGGGAAGTTAACAAGGCATTTTGTGGCTTTTCTGACCCTTGCAAGTCTCATCGATATCGGATACTACTCAAAGATCATCACCTCTCAGAAGCTGAGCTTGATCAAAAGCTTAAAAGTCTCGAAAGCAATTCCGATAATGCTTTGGTGTGAGATTTTTCTATCCTTAACCAAATTATATGCTTGTCTTTACCATTTTAATTAACCATGGCAATTTCGTTCCATTTACTTATAATGAGCTGATTTACCACTTTATTAGAAAAGATTGGATTGTTTTGTGGTAATATAGTGTGTTTATAACTATATGAAGCACATTATTTGTTTATCTGGATGGAAGAAGATGTGTCTGTGACCCGACCCGACCCGCCCTGCACTTGAAAATTGCCTGTGTTGACACCAACCCTTCTTGAACTGCTACCCAACTCATCTAGGTTAATTTTTCATGTATGTATTTCGCAAGGTTGTAAATATCGCTCGGCGGTACCGTGGCGGTCGACCCCCGAAATCCGCCATATCGGTCTTGGCGGCGCCATGGCGGATTTCGTATATATAAGATAAAGCTTTTACTAAAAGGTTTGTGCTTCAATGTAACCCCAAATTACCGGAAAGTAGTGAGGTGCATTGAATTAAGCTAAGAACGAATATGCAGTTCTCGAGGTGAGTATCATTTTCAATATGTAAAACCTCTTGGAGTGGCATATAATTCGACTCATGAGAGTCATTAGACTTGCAAAAATTGGTGTCGATCTTCAACTTGTTAGAACCCATAGAGATGACCAGATATCACATGTTATACAAGGAATGGTATTCGTGTAGCAATCAGTCAAGTCACCACAGCTCGTTAAAGCTTCGTCAACCATTTCTAGCGTTCAACCCATGGAACCACTATTTAAGAATTAAAATTTTTCTATATAGAACTCAATAATTAGTCATTCAAGATCATGAAAGATTGATGAATGTGTCTATTACCATCTAAATTACACGCTGCAGTATATCATTTATAACATATGGACAGTATTTGATTATAATATTACAGACATATGCTGTGTGATCAATAATAAACAAGGATCATATCCTTTAAGCTATGAGCTACTATAACAAATAATACTGTAAATGCATTCAGTTCACTCTTTTAAACTTTAATCAGACCATGATGAAACAATTATCTGTGCATGTGAAAGATAAATTCTTTCTTATGGTCTTATGGAACTTTGATTTTGTCAGCCTGCAAACTTTGAAGATGAAGTAGGGATTGTTACTGGAAATTGGGGTTGTGGTGCATTCGGGGGAGACCCTGAACTGAAGGCTATACTACAATGGCTTGCCGCCTCTCAGGTAAATGAAAATTTTCTCATTCGATGTTCCAATAGACGCCACTTTTAATGAATAAAACTGGTTTCTCAATTGAAAAACAGTGGTGCTTGCGAGTCTGGGATTATTATCATTTCACTGACATTAACTGAGTATGCACTTACTTTTTCATGTTGGCACTCTCAAATAATACTGTACATTTATTGCAGGCGTTAAGACCTTTTGTGGTATATTACACATTTGGCTTGGAGGCATTACTGACACTGGACCAGGTAAATTCTTCTAATAAGTGTCCCACATATGATTGCCTGATAAAATAATGACTGATTTTTCGTTTTTGTTACATGACTGCATAAAAGGTAACGCGTCTCAAGGGGTTGGGTTGGTTTGATCTGAAACATTTTTTCTGAAGACTTAATAATATATTGATTTATTATTTACGGGTTCTGACCCAAACCACTTGCAACCCTTTACCCAACCTTTTTATTTGCTATCTCTAACCTCAGGCAAAAGAGCTTAATATCTCAAAAGTTAGGCCTGATTTTAAAGTTTAAACTACTACACTCTTAATTCTGTACCAGTGACAAGGTTTTGTGGATTCTCGGCAGGTAACAAAGTGGATTACATCCCATAAATGGAATGTCGGTGACCTTTGGAATATGATAGTGGAATACTCATCACAGAGAACAAAAAAAGAAACCGCAGTTGGCTTCTTCAACTGGCTTCTTCCATTATTAACTTCTGACGACCCCATGATATTGGATCCTTAGCGATCTTGAGTATAATTTGTGAACGAGTATTAACACTAGTCTCTGCAAACTGTAGTCAAAATGTTAGTTTTAAAGTGATGTTTTCATGAAAGTAAATATGTGAACCTCTATTCGGTAATGAATCCATAGGCGCAGGTGATTGTTATATACTATTTGTTCCATTTTCTGTAAGCTGTCCGAAAGTTGAACTGTGACATTCACAGAATCTTCAATCATGATACCTTGTTATTTCATTATTATTTTATTTTATTTTTTGTTACTGTAACATGATATGTTGTCTGTTGACTAAAAAAAACATGTCTGTCAATGATGATCTGGAAGTATAATTTTAAAAAGTCAAAACAACTTGGATATCAAGTTAACCAGTTGACTTAGAAAACCATGTTTTAAAACACAACACATTCCTAGTTCTGGTTCAAGAACATGTTTGAGACTCTTTCTTCTTAATTCTGACACGATGGAAAATCGTGAAGATTTGAATTCGATAATAGGCTTCCTACCAGTAGTACTCCGGTCGTCATCATTATTCTGGCCATCAAAAGTAGTGGAAGCTTTAAAAGCACTTTCAAAAGGTCCTGATCACAGCAAAGTTGACTCTGGCGAGAGTTTGTTTCTTGCGATATCTGATATCAGGCAGAGCCTTAATCTCACTGGTGACGTCTTAGCTTTTTCGACCGGTGATGGGTTCTCGCTTTTCTTTGATAATGTAAGCACTTATTTTTATACTTGTGTATTTGTTCATACAAATATAAGCAGTTTTGAAAAGCAATCCTAGACACCCCCAAAATTCAAATAATATGCATCTTGAAGTATGTAAATAGATCAGTCACTTGACATTTACGAGCATGCACGGTTTGTGAACAGTTGATGTCGCGTGCTGAAGCTAATAAATGGTTTGGAGAGGTACTTCCAGCTATGGCTGATATGCTGTTGCAGCTTCCATCAATGTTAGAAGCTCACTATAAGAATGCAGACTCGGTTACTTGTGTGGGTGCTAGAGATGGACTCCAAACCGGCCTTCGCCTGTTGAAGTCTCAAGAAGCTGGCATGGTTTTACTCAGCCAGGTATACAAATCATACACTCGGTGCATTAGCTACCTTACATGAAACTTTAGCATGCCAAACATGCAGTCTGATCCCTATATTATCATTGATGAATCAGGAACTTATCGGCTGTCTTCTTGCTTGCTCTTTCTTTTGTCTGTTTCCATTCAGTACTCGAGGTGCCAACCATCTTAGAATGATCAACTTCGACCGTTTATTTGCGTATGTGTTTTTATCATTTTCTCCTAAACCATTTCAATCTTGATACATTTCGTCTGCTGATGTTTACACACGATTTAAATGTCATCAGGAGCCTACATGAAAACAACAATGAAAAACAGGAGAACAAGATAAAATGTATTATTCATTATTTTGAGAGAATTTGTTCAAGTATGCCGATAGGAAACCTCTCATTTGAGAGAAAAGTGCTTGCGGTTGATCAAACTAGTAACTACATTCCCTACCCCAAGGCTGAATCTTGGAGTAAATCAGTGGTCCCCCTATGCCCGTTTGAGGTATGGTCCAAAAGTTCTTGACATTATCTTTAAATTACATAGATCGCATAATACTTAACTGCAATCTTTTGTTCTAATAGGTCTACAGTTCGGGCTTAATAGAAGATCAGTTGAAGGAAGCTCTCGAAGTAGATTTTGCTAATAAGTACCTTGGTGGTGCTGCTCTATATAAAGGCTGTGTTCAGGTTTGCTTATTTATTGTCCCTGATATGGTTTTCCGAAGGTTTGCTTATTAAATATTTAGCCTTATATTTCCTTTTTGTCATACTTTTTAGGAAGAGATCCGTTTCATGATCAACCCAGAATTAATAGCCGGAATTCTTTTCTTGCCTTGTATGGCAGAAAACGAGTCTATAGAAGTTGTTGGTGCTGAAAGATTTTCGAATTATACAGGGTAATAATGATCTTGTTGGTCTTTCAATCTTTTAAACGGTTTCTTGGCTTTATGATTGTATTTCAGATTACTGTATATAAATACCGCTGCTATTTTTGTTCTTATAGTTATGCTTCTACTTTTCGGTTTTGTGGTGACTTTCTGGATACGAAAGATTCTGATATAATGGGAAGACGTAAAACCAGAATAATTGCAATGGATGCTTTATCTCGTGTGGGAAAGAGACAATATGGGCATGATTTACTCCTGAGGTATACTTGCTTATAATTTTGTTGCCTTCATAGATGTTTCCTTAAATTTGTATAGACCAACTGATGATTCCTCATTCCCGAGATTATATAGGGAAATTAATAAGGCATTTTGTGGCTTTTCTGACCCTTGCAAGTCTCATCGGTATGAGATACTACTCAACGGTGATCACCTTTCAGAAGCTGAGCATGATCAAAAGCTTAAAAGCCTTGAAAGCAATTCAGATAATGTTTTGGTATGTGATTTTTGGACCCTCGACCTATCTATATAATTGTCTTTAATTGCCTAGATAATAGGAGTCGCCTCAGATACTATGAACCGACACACACAGGCCTTCAAGTCCACAATAGGATACAACAGTGATCTTGGTGACTGCCTCCAGGTTACATCACATGTCAATGTCAAACACTAAATTACTGGAAAGTCTTGAGACGCGTTAAGTTAGCTTA
Organism: Artemisia annua; assembly: GCA_014162995.1. Classification (NCBI taxonomy): domain Eukaryota; kingdom Viridiplantae; phylum Streptophyta; class Magnoliopsida; order Asterales; family Asteraceae; genus Artemisia; species Artemisia annua. The sequence goes on along the minus strand of LBNU01032361.1, from coordinate 41,275 downwards.
TGCAAAAAGAATATTCAGTTCTCGAAGTGAGTGTCATTTCTGATATGTGTAACCTCTTCGAGTGGCATAAGCTTCTCGGGAAAATTCCAATTTCAAATCAAAATTGAGACATGATTCCATGATAGTGTGGAGAAACCAGCAACAGATGAACATTGTAGTTGCATACAGTTGTTCGCTCTTTTAAGCAGTAATCGAACCATGATGAACATTATTTGTGCACGTGAAAGATACACTATTTTTTAATTGAACTGCGATTTTGTCAGCCTGCAAGCTTTGAAGATGAAGTAGGGATCGTTACTGGAAATTGGGGTTGTGGTGCATTCGGGGGAGACCCTGAACTTAAGGCTATGTTACAATGGCTTGCCGCTTCTCAGGTAACTGAAACCTTCACATATGAGTTTTTTAATATTTGGATTATGCCTGCGGACACCATTTTTGCTACGTTCGTATTCATTTTTGCTTTCTAATAGTACCATACATTCTATCCAGGCGTTAAGACCTTTTGTGGTGTATCACACATTTGGGTTGGAGGCATTACAGTCATTGGACCAGGTAATTCCTATACGTAACATTATAAAGCGTCTGAAACGTAACTGCATGATAATAATTCTGTTTCTATTATAATAGGTGGCAAAATGGGTCGTGGGTGGGTAGCGAAAGGGGTCGTGTTGGGTTGGCTTGACCAGAAACACTTTTTATCTGAAGACTAACCATGTTCTGACCCAAAATCTTTTGCAACCCGTTACCCAACCCGCCCATTTTGCTATCTTTGACCTTAGGCCGATAGGTGCAAGAACCTAAGATCTAAAAAGTTTACTCCCGATTTCTAGACCCTCGCACACTCTTTTCTTCTGTAGCAATAACAAAGGTTTTTGTGGATTATCGGCAGGTAACAAAGTGGATTACTTCCAATGGATGGAGTGTAAGTGACCTTTGGAATATGATAGTGGACTACTCATCACAGAGATCAAAGAAAAAAACCAAAGTTGGCTTCTTCACGTGGCTTCTTCCAAGATGTTCTTCTGATAACCCCATGATATCGGATCCTTAGGGATCTTAAGTAATATGTGTACTTTTATAACGATTTGTTTCATTTTCTGTAAACCTTCTAAAACTTGAAATGTGATATTCAAACAATCTAATAAGATGGTTGGTGTGGTTCGTTTTCAATGCAGTACAGTCTTGTTCCGCTACAAGCCTGAAAATATACTTTTGAGTGACGTTTTAAAGGATGAACTCGTTCTTTTTGGTTAAATTTTGTACTTTTATTTCCATGTTCATATATTTTATTAAAAACGTCACGTTTACGTGTACCATCTAATCAAGACTTAAACCAAGATTTCCTAATGAAAACGTATGGCCTCACAAATTTGGTTATAGAAGCAAGCCACTAATCCCGAATGGCGAAAACTTGTGGATCACTCCATACTTATTGAGCAAATGTTTATAATGAGATGGTCCATGGAAATTGATTTTTACCTTTTACGACATTTATCTAAGAAGTTGTATAGATTGGCCAAATGACATGTTAGTATACTAGATTTTCAGCTATCACTTTCTTGCCTTCGTTTTCATTATGTACCAAAGCATTTTGGTTTCCTTTTTACATAAGTAAGGTTCTCTGCACACAAATAGAAATGCTTTGGTAGCACACTCTTCTGAATGAAAGATGATCTTTGTGTCTCTTGAAATGATAGACTCACGAGATTTTAACAAAAAAGATATCTACACACATATGTGTCACTTGATTATGAAGAGCGAGAAACAAAAAATAAATAAATAAATAAAATAAATAAAAATAAAACAATAAAACATCACATGCCACATGTGCGTGTGAATTTGTGTTTGTGAAAAAAGTGTGAGTCCAACATTGCTCTTAATTAAATAAGACTTTGGCATCTCAATCTAGATTTAAACATTTTTATTTGGAGTGGGAAAAAAAAAAAAAGTGAAGAAAAAATTAGGAAAACTTGTCTTTAGGAACTCTTTATGGTTTTTAAAGATGATAGAAAATGAAAATAAATTGTGCTACACTTTTTCTTCACATTTTCTTCTAAAGTTGACAAAATTTGGAGAAAAAGATATTTTCTTTTTTCTTTTTATTTTCATCCTTTTCTTATTTTTAGAGTATATATAGAAAGATATAACTACGTTTATTTCTTTTATTTATTTTCTTTCCCATCTCATTGCTTTCTTTTTTTAATCATTAAAAAAACTACATTTCATCAAACCAATGCATTATGCATATGTGGCACATGCTACGGGTTGTTATCTGCTTCCGCCCTTTAGCATAATGCTCGGCCACCATCGTCATCGATAAAAACCTTTTTGTTAACCAATTAATCCAATTTTTCAGTTTTTATAATTCCCTGTACACTTTTAAAGAAAGTTATAAAAAAAAACAAACATTTTAATTCCTTACAAATTAATTATTCAAATGTACATCTTCTTCTATAGACATGATTTGCAAATAAAGATATAAAATATCTGAATAAACAAACGTCACCTAAATCAGCATTACCGGTTATCAACATTATCACAAATAAAAAAAAAATGTAAATTAAATAATATATTTATTTATTCTATAATTTAAAAAAAAAAAAAAAAAAAAAAAAAAAAGTCAATAAATAAATAAAGGTAGAAAAATAATAATAAAGGGTGAGTAAATAAATATAGGCTAGGATCGCACATAAAAAACCCAGGGAAATAAAAACAAAACCTTTTCTCCTTCTCCATCTCCTTCATCAGTGAAGTAGAAAAGAGGGGATCCGATCTGCCACGTCATCACTATATATACACTACAGATCCCCTAAACTATCAATATCATCATGGCAGGAGAACAACCATCTGCCACGTCATCATCCCAAACCCTAGAAACCCTAGACCAACCACAACCATCACTCACACGCTCCTTAAGTAAACTCAACGCCAAGGCCCCCGAATTCGTCCCCCGCGTCACATCGCCGTCATCAGCCGCCGGAGGAGGAGGAGTGATACCGCCGCCGCCGCCGCAAAACACGCCGGGGATCATCCACGTCTTTAACCCGATCCATCATCATCCTCATCATCCGCATCCACATGTTGCTGCGATGCAGTTTCATCATCATCATCATAATCATCACAATCATAGTCAGCAGAGAGTGTTTAATGGAGGTGGAGGAGGAGGAGGAGGAGGGACGGGGTTTGTGGAGCCGAATGTTGCGGTTTTGGCGAAGGAGAAGGAGAAGGAAGGGGAGGTGGTGAAGGATGAGTCTACTCAGAAGATTATTAATCAGGTATATCACGCGCGGTTGTGTTCGTATTGTGATTTAGTTTCTCGAAGGTTATTGCGCGTATATGTAGTTACTAAATTGTTAATTAGGTATATTGTGGCGTAAATGTATGTAGTTTCTGGAGCGCGGTTACGTTCGTATTGTGATTTTAGTTTCTCGATGTTTATAGCGCGTTTATGTAGTTACTAGATTGTTGATCAGGTATACGGCGCGCGGTTACGAGTTCGTATTGTATTTTAGTTTCTCGAAGGTTATAGCGCGTATATGTAGTTACTAGATTATTTATTAGGTATACCTCGCACGTACGTTCGTGTTTTTGTGTTATTTTTTAATTTGTTTATTGCGCGTATATGTAGTTACTAGATTGTTAATTAGGTATACCTCGCGCGGTTACGTTCGTATTTTTGTGTTATTATTTTTAATTTGTTTATTGCGCGTATATGTATGTATAGGTTACTAGATTATTTTGCTTCCCTATGAATACGTGTAGATATTTACTTTTCTCTTAGAGTGTGGTTTTAGGTTTATATTGATACGGAGAAGTACTAACTATAGAATGTGTTTGGTAAAAGTAGTTGTATCTGTGACCAATGCTCTATGAAAGTAGCATTTAGGGTCGTTGAGCGTTTAGGAGGTGTTTTACGCATTATGATTACACCTACAACTACATTACCAAACGTTTGGTAATGTAGTTGTATGTGTAATCATAATGCGTAAAACACCTCCTAAACGCTCAACGCCTCGCCACTTCTAAATGCTCCTAAACGCCCTCCCCCAAACACACCAATAATGTTAAGTTGAAAAGTGGGATATAATGTATATGAAAATAAACATCATATGTACCGCGGTTATCTTTGTATTATTTTAATTCGTGCTTATTTGTCATGTGTGTTGTTGTTTATTGCGCGTAGTGTATGTTTATATAACCTGAGGTGAATGTAGTGGTTACGAGAAATATGATGCTTACCTTACAATCGTATGAATACAGAGTTTAGTGTCTCTGCTTGTTCACTAGTCCTACATTCTAGAATTTTTGTTAGTTAGGGGGTGTTTATAATGAACTTTATTACTCGTAGTAGAAGTTTAACTATCTATTAGGCTACGCTACTTTAGCTTTTACTAATACTATCCTCAGTCTGAAAATGAAAGTTCGTTTTGGAAATCAGTGTAATCTTAGAAGCTATACTCTACTGTGTACTTTTGAAAGTAATCAAACTTGAGTTAGGCATAAATTAGTATTTGTATATGTTTGTTGAGACGCTGCCACAAGTTATTTTACCTGTTTTAAGGATAATGGAGGGATCAGACATCAGAGTTCAGATGTTATCAGCAAGTGGGCATGGGTCAGTGCTTCTACGGATTAGTATAGTTGATCGACTAATAAGTAGGAAGTTGGTTAAGTAGTGGATGTTAGTTAGCTTTGTTGGTACAAGTTTCTTATCTCTTAGGGTGCTTTAGCTTTTACTAATATTATCTTCAGTCTGAAAATGAAAGTGGTGACTGTAATCTTAGAAGCTATAGCTCGACTATGTCCAAGTTCAAGTATATTTGTGAAAGTAATCAAACTTGATTTAGGCACAAAATATAGTATTGTACTTGCATTTTATTTTCTTATATTATTAATCGGTTGCGATGCATCTATGTATATTTGTTAGAGGATGTTCAGATTTAAAAGTGGTTTGGAAATTAATTGTTCATCATCAAGTGTACTCGTGAAAGTATTGTATATTTTCGCTGAGACACTTCACCTCACCTGTTTTGAGGTTAATTGAGGGATCAGAGTTCAGATGTTATCAGCAAGCAGGCACGGGTCAGTACTTCTATGGGTTAGCATAGTTGACTGGTTACTGATAAGTAGGAATTGAATTTGGTTTTTCAGTATAGGACATTGTATGATACTGTGGGTCAAATAGGTAAGTAGGATGCTGGTCATTTTCTTGTTCAGTTGTGCCGAGTATTCCATGTTCTGCTGTAGTCATTGTTAGTTATTAACGACCTGAGATTAGAATTAGGCTCTTGGGATAGAAAACAGGGGTGTCCTGTGTTAGCGCCAATCACTGTGCCTGTGCGAGAGATTCACATTTTGATTAGAAATTTTTTTTTGGAAAGAGTCACTAGCTATTTATGTGATGTAAGTTATGATTGTGTGTTGATTTCAAATAAGGCATACACGGTACTGTGGATGACTGGTTTCTGCATTTTTTCCAAAATGACGATGGGTCGATGTTATCTGTTGGTTGAGAAACAAAATAGAACTAACATTAAAAGAGAGTGCGTAAAAGAAAAAAAAAAAAAAAACAAAAAAAAATGAGGCTCATTTGGTGATGTATCGTTAGCGCTATAGCTTCAGTTATTTTGTATCCATAAAAAAGTTTTAAGAGGAAGGACTATGTGCCTTTTAAAGTTTAAACAATTTAACGTTTTGCATTCTTTCTTGATAGCGTGGTTAATTGATTAGTTTATTATCTTAGTATCAAACAATTTTTGTTTTCATCACTTTCTTTCACTTTACACCCAAAACCAAAACTTGAGAACACAGTGTTAGTATAACATATGTAAAAAAAAATGGAACTCCTGATTTTCACAATTGACATTTATATGCACACATTTTGTAGGTGGAGTATTATTTCAGTGACATAAATTTGGCAACCACTGATCATTTAATGAGGTTCATCAGCAAAGACCCTGAAGGATATGGTAAGATCTGCTGCTTTCATCTTAACCTTATCTTCACTACTCAAAAAGCATTAAGGACTTGCACTCTTAATTGAATTTTTAAGTACAGTGAAATTACTAAATCACCCTTAAAGGTAATAGCCAAGATCTAGAACATTTGATGTATGGTGATTAGTAAATTTCAAAGTAAATATTGAAAACAAATTAACAAGATAAATATCATTTAAGTTACACTCCATTTAACTTTTCTTGGAGGAGAAAAAATACAATTACAACTAGAAAACATTGCTCGCCAAAAAAATAATCACCATAACAAGTGCAACTGGAAAGGATTATTCGCCAAAAAATTTGATTATTTTTTTGACCCCCGCCGCATTGTGCGGTTGCCCCTACTAGCTGTGGATAATATAGTAAAATTTCTCATTCCTAAATGCTCCAATAACTGAGCTCTTTTATGCTTGTGGGATTCACATCATCACATGAGAAGCTATAATTTCCCTACCCATTGATAATGGTGTCTTGCTTTTCTTTTGTTGTTAGAGACCACTACTTCTCTTGTATTCTTTCTGTTATCTTAATCCTGGTATATATATTTTAACACCAACAGTTTGTAACTTTGTATTATGTTGAGCCGGAGACCCAACTTGGCATTGTGTATTTTTCTTAATTTCTTTCTTGCACATCACATCATAGAATATGGCTGTGTGGCAGGAAGTAAGACAAGGCTATTACATATGGAATGATTAGTTCAATGCTCTGTATGTGATATAAAATCGGAAAATGAGTATAAGTATAGTATCATTGTAATGGAAAACATGATAAGCAACTTGTGCAATGTGTTGAAACCAATAGACTGATCTTCGCCTTACAGCTTCTGAAGAGGGACCTTCTAAGTTGTTTGACACTCTCTTTCACTTTGCAAGTTTTCTTGTTATGCAAGTCTCTGACCTATATATTCCTCAATATTTTTGCAGTGCCTATATCAGTTGTTGTATCTTTCAAGAAGATCAAAGCCCTTGTTAGCGGTCATGCCCAGCTTGCTACCATACTAAGAAATTCTGGAAAGCTGGTGGGTTTTTTTAAAGACATTTTTTTTTTAATCTCATATTCAAACAGGTTCACTCTTATGTGTCTTTATAATCATAGCTTTAAAGCTTTCAATTTTGTATAGGTGGTTAGTGAAGATGGGAAGAAAGTCAAACGTCAGCATCCGCTGACCGAGGCAGACATGGAGGAGCTGCAGGTGCGTATGTGATGTGCTTCAATGTTGATCATATCATTTCTGTGACATTCAAGCTGCTTATAATGTTTATTGCTTGTCTTTTGGTTGTAGGCGCGCATTATTGTTGCTGAAAATTTGCCTGAGGACCACTGTCATCAGAACCTAATGAAAATTTTCTCGGCTGTCGGGAGGTACCAGATTTACTCTAACTCAGATTTCCTTAGACCTTTTGAATATGTCTAGAACATTTTCGCGTTAGGAATTATGCAACTCATTTGATTCTTACGAGTCGTACTTGATCAGTGTAAAGACAATCCGTACCTGCCAGCCACAAGCTTCCAATGGCGGGGCAGCTTCAGCATCAAGAGGCGCGTCAAAAGCTGATGGTATGCACTTCAGTAATAAGGTAAGCATCTATAGTATATATATGCTGATACGTAAATCCTAGGTATCTTCTTATGTCAATGCAATTTAGTGTCGAGAACTGTTTGAATATCTTTGATGCTTCTTTTTCCCTTTTTACATGTGATAGATATTTATTCGGTAGGAATTTTCTTACATTGACGGGACAGTAGGTTATCTGTAAATTGATTTGCTCATTTGATGTGTTTGCATGGATGATGTTCTCCAAGCTAAAATACGTAGTTAATTGTGCTATTTTTTCCCATTGGCCATAACCAAGTGAATAAGCAACATCGATAGATCAAATCATCTTTGAATTTATGCAAAACTTTATAATTATGTGTTAACATGTTACTTACTTTCTCTTTTATCTGTATTTCTGGCACAGCTGCATGCTTTTGTGGAATATGAGACCATTGAACTAGCTGAGAAAGCAGTAAGTGCCACCAGTCTGGTAGATTAAAATTTCTTTATCAGTTATTTGACTTATTTCCTTATTAATTGAATCAAATTATCTCAAATAGGCTCTGGAGCTGAACAAAGAGGGCAACTGGAGAAATAGCTTGAAAGTCCGTTTACTGAGACGACCGGTATGTGCCTCAAGAACATATATATTTTTTTTCTTTCACATGACCAATTGCTAGTTTCTCATACTAATTAGTGCACTTTTTCTGTTAAGCTCATTCATTATTTGGAGCAAAGAATGTATAATAAACAAGATAAGATGATTTGATATAAAAAGTCACGTGGTAAAGAATTGCAAAAGTTTGAATTTATTTCGTCTTAGGATATATAGTTGAATAAATAGGTAACTAACCACTTTTGGGTGCATAGAAACCAAAGATGGATGGTTTGGGTAAGGGTCAATACAGGTTCAGGGTGAGATTGGTCATTTTTTTTGGTACATGTCGATATTGGGTGGGCTCGGTGGGATTGACCTACAAAGACTTCATTGTCGTTTTTTTTTTGAAAATATTTATGTATATTAAATATGATTATATAAGCAACATTATTACAAAAATGATCTAAATCTTCGTATAAAGAAGATATAAGAGGTTGTTTGCATTAAGATAGATTGTTGTCGACTTTCATACTGTTTGTCTCATTCCTGAATTCTGACCCATTTGACCAATTGACCCCATCACCTAATGTTATCCGTTTGTAATAAAATAGAACCCAAATTGATCCATCTGTAGGTAATGGGTCTGCTATATCTAATAGAAATGGTGTTTTTACCTTGTGGTCCGCATATAAAGGACTACCCCTCGTGGTGAACAAAAGAAAACCTCTAAGTTGTAGCCACGATTGAACATACAATTTATTGTTTTATGAGTATATTTTTTAAATCAGTTCATACCTCAACTTCCAAAGCCTACCATAATTTTTTGTATTGTTTATACAGCAAATTTAACGTTTTTATTTCTTTCTAGTCCCAGGCAAAACCTGCTCAAGCACGTGGGAAGAAAGCTGGGCAAGAAGACGAAGCTGTCCATAAAGAAGATGACACATCTACGTCAGAGCAACATTCATCAAATGAGAAGCACTTAGATGACACTCACCAACAATCTGAAGTCCAGTCACATGAGCATGTAGTAAGTACCTTTTACTTCCCCGTGAAGCCTGAACTTCCATTATTTTGTAGAAAATTTGTTGTATAATTATTTTTGATCTTAAAAAGTTATATTTGTCATCTTTCTTATCCTTGTAATAGATGTTACAAGTTGGATGGCATCATGCTACTTTTTTTCAAAATGCTTTTGTGGTCAAGTCTAGTTTGTAGGATGGACTTTTGCGACTATGTCTAATTCATAATATATACCCCCTTCATGTAAACGAGACAATATTTTCAAAAAAAAAGACCCATGTATGACCTTAAAGAGCCAAGTTGAAGGTTAATTAGTTATAAAGTTGGTATGGTGTCTTTTTCTTTCAGTACACATAACAGAGTCAGCTTTTTATGCGATCGATGTATGAAACTACTAGTGCGTGATTTTAAAGTAATTGGTTTATCATAAGCATGTGGGGATGAACAGTTTTTTGATGTAATAGATGAACAGTTTTTTGATGTAATAGATGAATGGGTGGCTCTGGATTCGAAGCGTTTCTGCCCAAAAATTTCAGTTTGTATTATAAATAGTTACTTGTCAAATATGAATACAAAATTTCAATTATTTTGATAAAACTTTAACCTTGCAAATAAATGATTCAGGATTCGTTTCCCTTTAGCTATACTATCTAGTTTACGCATTTGACTTGTTAGAGATAAATCATAACTTGATTATCCCATTTATAAGTTCATAGGGTTGAAATTGTCACACTTCTAATTGATCTGTATGTAGCGAGTCCATTAATAATTAATGTTCATAGCAGGGGGAAGATCACTCAAACGAAAAGGAGGGTGGACAAAAGAAAGGGCGCAATCGTGGCAGAGGCAAGGGACGTGGACGACCTCAGTACAACCATCACAACAACCATTACAACAATCATAACATTCACAACAACCGAGGGGCTCATGTGGTCACACCACCTTCATCTAATTCTGTCAACAACGAACACCCAGTTATTGGAAAACAGCCTCCAGGGCCTCGCATGCCAGATGGCACAAGAGGATTTTCCATGGGCCGGGGGAAGCCTATCAGTGTTGCTATCGAAACAAGCTTATCATAAGGACCTAATCAAAGGAACAAGCAGGTACGTGATTGTGGATGGGATGGAATAATATGTGTCGAATGCTGGGAGTAGGAGAATAGCTTTTTTACTGGTCGTGTGTAATCTAAAGTAAAGGATACGATATGGGTAAACACGGAACGTGGGTTTTTTTTATATACTGTTTTAGATGTTGATACCCCGTGTGTTTTTTTCTTTGTTAATGTAGAATGCAAGAAAAAACACGTTGGGGGGTTTGGGTTGGTGCAGATGTAATTGAAATGAGCAAACAAGATGGGTTATATGTGTTAGTTGAGGGTTCTCTCGCTTTGGTTTTGGTCATGTCTTGTCATGTCGTAGATTGATTAATTTTTATTGGGAACGTGATTCAAGGGCAACAAGGGTGGGAAAAAACTGGGCATGAATCGGCAAATAATAAGTTGGACCAAAAAGGGGACCAGAACCAAACTATATTCGGTGATTCGGTCTTGGTCAATAAAAAGCTAAAAATTGTTTCATGGTCCAACCGAATCAACCCAGGCCTTATTTTAGAAGAATTTTTCATTTCATAATAGTAGTATTTTTATAAGAGACAGTTCCATGTTTGTATCTTGTTTTATGGTCTAGTATGGGATTAAACCGGTTTTGAAATCAAATTAGTATATTGTAACATGTTATCATGTATTTTGGGTTCTGTCTCGTTCTGGTTTGATATGGTCTCAAGCCTTGTTGATCCCTGCAATTCGACTGCAATATGTGGTTTTTACATAAATATGCCTAGTTTTTAGAGTATTAGTAGTACACTTGATATGCCATACTTGACATGAAGTTATCATGGATAACCACAAGGGGTGACCCAGCGGTAAGAATACCAGACTTCCAAAAAGGAGGTCAAGGGTACGAATCCAACGGGGAGAAAATTAATCCCCTTGTGGCCACGGAGGTTCACTTGCGCCGTCTCCAGTCTATCCAAAAAGAGTAGTCGCCGTGAGATTAGTCGACTCGCAATGCCGAATCGGAAACTCATGTTTACCAAAAAAGAAAAGTTATCATGGATAGAAACTATTGTGCTTTAACTCAAAACATTAGTAAGAATGAACACTTTTATTTTATCCGTGAAATAAATGAAATAAAAGTTGGTTAATTTTTCAAGGCCACTTTTCTCTTCTTTTATTCATTATTCGCCTCCTAAAATGTCACGGATTATGACATGAGCCCAGTTAATTTTCACGAAATCTGATATTTTGTTTTGAGAAACGAATAGAAGTCGTGTACCATTACAAAAAGTGATGTTACTCTAAACACGAATAAGTTGCTTGAGAATAGGTATGCTTAGTTTCTTTCAAAAACTAATTCAACAGGAAAAACTATACATCATGAATAACCTAACAAATTAGAGGCCATGAGTCTAAAAATTCTCAAGTAACGTTGAGGGTGCTCAATATAATATTAAAGTTACATGTTCAAGTACAACACTGAACTGTAGTTAGTTTGCAGGAAGTGAACCAATTGTAAACAAAGTCTTGTGGCCATCGTAGGTAGGTCTTTGAGCGACTAAGAAATTGCAAATTGTTGCTTGTTTCTAGGAAGGGCATCAATTTTAAACAAAGTTTTTTCACAATCGTAGCAAGCGCTTTGATAAACAAACTAATAAAGTTTGAGACTTTATTACTAAAAGTGATTTAAAAAGATGTTTAAAACTAACTAAGAAAAGTTAAGCTCTCACAATTAAAACTAAAAAAGTGTTTTTAACCATCTATATTTTTGTTCTTCTATTGATTTGGGGATTTAAATAATTACTAAGAGCACTCGGTGTGGCTTTGCCACAACCTCGCCAGTCCAAGCTGGCTTTGTTGTATCTCGCCACGACGCCGACCCCCTTCAACTTTTTTCGCCACTCCAAGACTCGTCGTCTGCACGGCGAGGCAAATTTCGTCCTTTTCGCCCTTTCTTGACAGGCGATGATAATTAAAGATTATTTTTGTGAATCACTTTTAGCTCCGGTTTGTAATTTTATTCGTAAACTTCCCTTGTTTATTATTGTTGTTATTATTATTATTATTATTATTATTATTATTATTATTATTATTATTATTATTATTATTATTATTAGCTACAATTTTAGGCTTTGAATGTGGGTCCCTGATTTATTTTTTTGGGTCCTGATTTTTTTCTGTAGGTCCCTGATTCATTGCTAGTGTATTTTTTGTGAAGGATTGTAGCTAATTGGCTACAAAAATTGTAGTCAAGATATCCCCTTATTATTATTATTTCTTTTGTGAATTGGGGTTGTTTTGTTTGGAGGAGATGATAGTTGTTTTTGTGAAAGTTGGATTTGGTGGAAAATATTAAACTCAATTGGATATGGACTTTGAGATCCATTCTGTGTAGTGGGGTGGGTAGCAATTTTAAATTTATGATTTTTTTTTTCTTTAGTTATACGAGTAATTCGTATTGTAATTTTTTTTTCCGCATCTTTGTTTCAAGTTGCGTTTAATTTTAATATGTTGTAATGTATTTTTATTTTTAATTAAATGAATTTAGTTTTATTTGGAAATTTGAATAAAAAAATAAAGTTGTAAATAATAGTCCCCAAATGAGTAAGTTAAGGTTAGTTATGAATGAGTGGGTTAGTTGTGAAGCTTTGTTAATGTGATGTGCTAACCTGTAGGCCCCAAATGAGTAACTTAGCTTCTTCACCACATCAAGTGCTCTAAACGTTAAAGTAAACAAAATTTTATCGAAAATAAAGGACGAGACTGAATTTATTATTATAAAAAAGTAGTACAAAGTATGAATCTTAGAGTAAACCAAAATAAAAAGACAAAATTATACGGAGTAATAAAGTTAGAAGAAAAAGTAAAGGAAATAATAGGTGATCCTCTCAGAGCATAAGGTGTGATAACTCTAGTTAAGCCTTAACTCGGTCTCATGTCAGCGCCACGTCAGCTTTAACATTTTAACATTAACTAAAAAAAATACCCATTAGACCATGAGGTATCATAACATGCCAAATTCCTTTTTTCAGTGCAAACTCAGCGCCACTTCAACATCTCCACTTTTTACACTTACAAACCAAAACACCTCTTCACCCATAACATGCCATTTGAGTCCCACTCACCCTCAATTTTATTTTCTTTTAACTCACTTTCATTTATTGTAACATAACTACATAGACATATCTACACCAGAAAATTTATTGGGTGTTGCCCTATTCGGTCTTAATGTACACCAGAAAATTAATAGACATACCTACATTGTACTTTAGCTTACTTCCATTTATTATAAACATAACTACATAGACATAGGTACACCAGAAAATTTATTGGGTGTTGTCCCATTCGGTTTTAATGTACACCAGAAAATAATTAATAGACATACCTACATTGTACTTTAACTTATTTTCATTCATTGTAAACATCACTTCTCTTCCCTTTCCTATTCTTTTCATTTTCTTAAAACTTTCATTTTCCCTTTCACTCAAAACTTATGAACAACAGCCTCATTCCAATGGATCTTGTAGATCAGTTCAGTCTAGTGACGCAACATCTTTTTCACATACCATTGAGGACCTTTTTTTTTTTTTTTTTTTTTTTTTTTTTTTTTTTTTTTTTTTTTTTNGGGTTTTTTTTTTTTTTTTTTTTTTTTTTTTTTTTTTTTTTCTCTCTCTTCACTTTCTTATTATTTTCATAAAGCTTATGATGAAGTAATTTCCTTTTCCTAACTCAATGGATCTTGTAGATCTATCCCGCCCAGTGACACACCATCTATTTCACAAACCAATGAGGCACCATGTTACGAGGTATCAAAGTATTTTCACTTTAGGGGAGATGTTTCAAGAGCCATTAGTTGTATCAACTTTAGACTTTGATTGAGTGGGCTCATCAATCTCATGACACGAGACTGCTGTGCCATCTTAAAAAGTATTTTTCGCGGAGGCAGTTGGCTGGGTTTGATAGTAGTGCGATTTAGATTACTCAGTCGGAGAGTTTCAAGAAAGAAACGAGGCACTCGGCGGTTGATTTTGTGATTACATTAGGGGAAGGGAGGCATAGTGGTTATCGTGTGCTTTTGATTTATAAGTTGTTTAGGATTTTGATGTCGGATATTGAGACTAAAGCTACTTCACATTAGGCGGAGAATAAGAATGATGATGCTGGGGAGTCGGGAAATTATAGCATTGTATAGAAGTTTTTGAATAGGTTGGCGTTTAAATTGGATAAATATTTTGTTGCCTAACCTATGCTTAATGACTATTTGGCTTCACCCGACGGGAAGAAACGTTTTGCTGCTATTGTTGCACTTGCACCAATTTCTAAGGTGTCAAAGGTAATGAAATATTTTGGTTATATGTTATTTTAGGTCATTGTAAGTTTTTGTTATGTTATGCGATATAACCTTATAATTATTTTTATGCAACTGTTGTCGCACAGGTAGGTAAATTTGTTTGCTCACATACCTTATAGTCGTACTATTGATGTGACATTAGCGTTTCCAATAAAAAACGTTCCAAACCGAAACATCGCAAGCATGGCCTCGTCTTGAGTACAATCATTTGATTGTTAGGGCTTACACACATCATTTGATTGTTAGGGCTTACACACATCATTCATGTGTGTAACAATCAAATGATGGCTCAGGACGAGGTCGTGCTTGTGATGTTTCGGTTTGGAACATTTTTTATTAACAATCAAATTCACCTACATGTGCGACATCAGTTGCATAAAAATAATTATAAGGTTATATCGCATAACATAATCAAACTTACAATGACCTAAAATAACATATACCCAAAATATTTCATTACTTTTAACACCTTATAAGTTGGTGCAAGTGCAACAATAGCAGCAAGACGTTTCTTCCCGTCGGGTGAAGCCAAATAGTCCTGAAGCATAGGCCAAACAACATAATATTTATCCAATTTAAACGCCAACCTATTCAAAAACTTCTGTACAACGCTATAATTTCCTGACTCTCCGGCATCATCATTCTCATTCTCCGCCCAATGTGAAGCAGCTTCAGTCTCAATATCCGACATCAAAATCCTAAACAACTTATTAATAAAAAGCACACGATAACCACTATGCCTCCCTTCCCCTAATGTAATCACAAAATCAACAGACAAATGCGTCGTTTCTTTCTCCAAACTCTCTGACTGAGCAATCTCAATCGCACTGCTAACAAACCCAATCAACTGCCTCCGCGAAAAATACTTCTTAAGATGCCTTAGCAGTTCGTGTCATGAGACTGATGAGCCCACTCAATCAATGCCTCTTGCGTAGTCACCGGGACACAATTTCACCAGGTGCATTTACGAAAAATTATGCAAACGAAGAACACAGTTTTTTTTTTAGACTAGGTGCATTTAGAAAAAATCGCCCGATTCCATCCCTGGTTGTCACCTTTTGCCCCTTAGTCAGTGTCAGCGGTCCTAGTATCAATATAACAGCCTCCTTTAATAAATCATTATCACCCGAAGCCCACCGTTCTACAGAAGAAAAAATTTCCAGCCAACTAGTTTTAATGCACAACACATTGAAAAACATCACAATCGTATGACACAAACTTTTCATTACATTTCCGTCATCTTCTTTTTTTTGGGTAAAAGGGACTCTCCCTGGTAAAATATTCTTTTCCAACACATGTTAATAACTTACGCTGAACCAAGTCTAAAGTTAATACAGGTAATGGCTCTTCAAACATCTCCCCTAAAGCGAAAATACTTTGATACCTTGTAACATGGAAGCTCGGGTCTAAAAGATACATGTTTTTAGAAGCACGATTATGTTCAGTATAGGTTCTATCTGTTTTGACTTTCGCAACATGACTTAGATATTTATCTATCTTTTAATTACCAATCCATCTCCTTTTCCATACCCCTATAGCAATGCATTTTCCAAATTAGTTTAACTTCAAGTTTGCATGGTACTCCTATATCTTCACATTCCACCATTTTGCTTGATCCGTGCTGCAATGTCATGTATGTTACTTTCTGATGTGCAGACACATGCTGCTTCTGCTATGATAAATATCAGTATGAACTATCCACTAGATACTTCTCCTTACTTGCGTGTAGCAGTGGGCACTCTCCTAGAGGTAATTGTCCTCGAGTACAATTTTAGTTTAACTTCAAGTTTGCATGGCACTCCTATATCTTCATATTCTACCATTTTGCTTCATCCCTGCTGCAATGTGATATATGTTACTTTCTGATGTGCAGACACATAAATCATCCCAGCTTGAAATACTAGAGGTAATAGTCTTGGAGGATAATTTTATAAGCAGAATTAAGATTGCTTAACATGTTTTATATTTGTGCAATGACATCTGGTGTTCTTAATCAATCGATTGGTTTTTTGTGGTGTAGCTTCACCGTCGGGAGGACATTGTCTGGGAGGACCTTGACGTGGAGGACATTGCCTGGCATAAAACTAGAATCAGCGCAATCAAAGAACTTCTGACACATGGGATTCAATATGGTCCAGCCTGACTCCCAATCAAGAAGCGGAATATCGCTACATATGGGATTCAATATACCAAGACCTATCATATTTTATGTGACACAAGTAAGGAGGAATAGGACTAGAGGGACCATTATTATGAAGAATGACAACTTATTTGGGGGTTGTCATCTGTTTGGGACAAAGTTTGGTTATTAATCGTGTTATCATTGAAATATAACTCTGGAAAAAGGTGTGTTATTAAGAGTGTGCTAATCAATAAAGGGGATAATTTTAAAAGTCTAACATTTATAATACCAAATTTATGTCTAATTATATTGGAGTAATGCTGCAAATAATCATGTTGTACATGTAAAATAGAGTATGTGATACTCATCTGATAAATATGTTTGACTCTGAAATATGTCTGACTTTCATTGAAGACTAGGTGTGCATAGTTGTTTGTGGATTATTTCTAAACTCGTGTATGAATAGTATCACTTTTAGTGTTCATGTATTAAAGCTATAAGCTTGTGTGTCACAATTGTTATTTGTGGATTAAAGCTATATGGTGGTGTAACAATATATATTAAGCTTTTGTATCATTATTTTAACGTGTGTATCACGAAATTGTGCATCTAAATTTATGGTCATATGTGCTATTAACAAGAATCAATATTACATCAGAAAGTACTAAAAGGTTGCTGTAGTTATTAATTGTTTTATGGTTCGTAAAAAGTATGGCACGTGTTAATAGAGAAAAACATAAACACACAAACAATTTATCACTAAAAAAACACGTCAACATAAGAAACTACTAAACAACATTTAATCTAAAAATTTTTCCAAAAACATATTCTTATTATATACCATATCTTTCACGATACCAGTTGTCATAAGAAAAAATTTGTTCAATGTGATCGTTTTCTTCTTCTGAGGAGTTGTCTCCAACAATGTTGTATCCAAAATTCATAGCTTCATTTTTTATGGCTTCTGTTTGCAATTGAAGAAATAGTTTAGCACTCAAAATTTCTTTGAACTTGATTAAGATTAAGCAATTGATTAACATCTCTATCTTGAAACCTAGCTTATATTATTATATTATGTGAAGGCGCAACACATAAATGCGTAGTTTTTAGAGTATTAGGGGGTGTTTGGGAGTGCGTTTGCCACCAGATTATTTGATTATCACAGCTTGAAAATGCAAAAATTAAAATCTAGTATTTGGATAGGAAAATCTAAAAACTGCTTTTCTGCGATTTGAAAACCTCAAAACGCCATTTTGGAAAAGCAGGTAGTTAGTACACTTGATATGTCATACATGGCATGAAGTTAACCATGTCATGAAGTTAATTTTTCAAGGCCACTTTTTTCTTCTTTTATTCACTATTTGCCTCCTAAAAGTCATGGATTATGACATGGGCCCTATTAATTCACGAATACTGATATTAGGGAGACAAACTTTTGGGAAAAAAAATTCACGAAATCTGATATTAGGGAGACAAGCTTTTAGGGAAAAAAATGAAATAAAACTTTTGGGAAAAAATGAAAAAAAAAATGGGCACGTGTTGGTTTGTTGGGGTAGCTAGCCATATGAATTCCGTGAGCTGCGTATTCTAGGTCACGGATTTTAGAAATGAGGTGAGATCTATGCGAAACAAGTATCACTTAGAAAACAAATAAGTCAATCTCAACCATTCATCCACCTTTCATCTAATGGCTAAGATCAAATCAAAAAATAACGAAGGAGGGCAAAATTGACATTTTAGCTAATTTAATATATAAACTCACTTTCCACCTTTTTTTAAAAAACTATATATCTTGCAAACGGTAAATCTTCAAGTTACGAAAAATACACCATCGCGACGAGAAAAAAATTATCTTTCTATAGATATGCATTGTTATATACTTTCGACGAACTTTTTTTTTCAAAATTCCGTCCAGAAAAATCCCACGGGATTCGTAAAAAATCCTATGGGATTCGTAAAAAGACGATTTTTTTTTCAAAATTTCCGTCCAGAAAAATCCCACGGGATTCGTAAAAAGACGATTTTTTTTTTTCAAAATTTCCGTCCAGAAAAATCCCACGAGATTCATAAATAAATCCCACAGGATTCGTAAAAAGACGATAAATTACAAAGGATTCAATATGAATCCCATGGGATTCTGTATAAAAAAAAATAAAAATAAAAATATGCTATAAGTTAAAAATAAAAATAAAAAATGCTATAACTTATTTGTGAGGTCAAAAGGAATTTCATAAAGAAAAATTTGAGTTTTGCCTTAACTGGATGACACCATTCCTATTATAAATGCTATAAAAGATTAAGAACCATTAGATCTAAAGTCACCTTGTCTTCATCCACCTATTCTTCCACGCACAATGAATCCCACTGTATTTTTATAACTATAAACTTCTTCAAGTTACAAACATAATTAAAAACATTTTCAAGTTTTCACCCACTCTATTTGAAAGAATATAGATGAAACTTTTTCCTTCGGTCTAATAAACAATATACATCTAAACTCAATTTCTCTCACCTCTATTATCCACATCTTTAACTATTCACTTCACCATCATCCCAATATTCATTACAGCCACAAACACTTTAACCAAACCCATTCTTTAATTGACTATCACCAGAAAGTTCATCACTGATCGCAAACCAATAAACCGCAAACTGTTTGTTTAGAGGGTGTTTGTGATCGTCATTGATACTTGGCCAGAGCGATACCATCGAAGTCAAAAATGATTGTGGCTGAAGAAGATGAGTAATAGTTGTTTCATCTTCTCCAAGACTCTTATTGAACGACGACCATGTCCGATTAATCGATTATGTTCTCCGGTCATTTTTTTTTCGTTTTCCTTTCATGTCGAGGATAAGGCCTTTGTGAGCAGTGGATTGGCCGTTGATTGAATGACCGTTGCCACGTGGCGTGACGGTTAGGGTTTGGGACTGTGAGGCGAAACGGAAACGATGTCGTGTGTTTTTGAGGGTTTGATGACGGCGAGAGGGGTGGTGACGTGGAGGTTGCCGAAGTCGGTTGCAGGCGAGATGGTGGTGGCGACGGTGGTGTCGACGGTAATGTAACGGAACTCGAAGTTGTTACTGGTACCGGTGATGGAATAAGGAGCAAATTGATCTACGGTGTGTAAGACTGTGTGTTTGGAGAGTATATTAAGTTTTAGCTAATGACTAAAATGCCACTAAGTTTATTTTTATTTTAAAATTCTAATGAATCTAAACCATTGGATGGAAAGGGGATGAATGGTTGAGATCTTGTGGTTTGTTCCTTAGATAATTATTGTTTCGGATGGAACTTTTCTCTTTTAGAAATAATGAAAAAAGTGATTCTCGTATTACAAAACAAATCCTCAATGGGCACTCGGGGAGAGCACCCTGCCAACACTATCCATGTTTTCTAATTTGAATAACTGATGTTTAAACATGATCGATTACAACAACATAATGTACGTAAAATTATTCTATAATGAACCGCACAGCGTTTATAACATATAATATGTTGCATACATGAGAATAAACTACAAATAAAAGTAATCATAATCAGAAACCGCGCTACCATCAAAAAATTCATGGTCTTTAGAGATATTCATCATCAGGATATCCAGATGGATACACATCATCAAAGTCATCATACACATGAACCGGAGGAATGAATCCACATTTTTCTGTTGAATCGTTAGGCTGTTTAAAATCTTTAATGCGTTCTTTGCACATTTTTGCTAAATTCCCACTAAGGTCAAGGTTAGAACACCTACGAAGATCAAGAGATTCAAGATAAGGACAATTCTGAAGAATGGCTTGAAGTCCAACATCAGCCACATTGTATTACCAAAGAGCTGCAAATGGCGTCATTTAGGCATAGTATTTGCAATGGCAATCGCATCACCGTCACAATCAATACATGATCGGCTAAATTTTTTGTTTAATTTGAAGGATCTGAGATTAGGGCAAATGTTCCTGATTTTTTTAATGTCCTCTACATGAATTGAGATGTTGTAAAGGTGAAGGTTTTCTAACTGTGCTAGGTTTTTGCGTGACTTAACCCACTGCTTGTAATGTTGCGACAGCTTGTAAGGGAAAGCTTCTGAACCTTACTCGTGCTGTGCATAAGGTAGTAAAAAAAATCAGTAGATATACAATTAAGTTAAATGATAAAAAAGCACTGGCCATGCATATATACATTAACAACATTTACCTAACGATTACCAATTCATTTGATCTATATCAATTGTAAATTTTACAACAGTATTAACACATTGATAAATTTGTAACTTAGCAGTCGATGTTTAAGTAAACTAACATCATCAACGTAGCCATTATTCAATATTAACATTGAAAACACATTCAAACAATCTTAAACCCAAAAACATGAATTTCTCTCCCTCCCTTTCTCTCTTCTAACCGAAATTCCCACCAAATTTTCCACCATTAAAACTCACTAAAAGCTTTAATAATCACTGTTTTTTAATCCAAATCCAATCCATACAATCGATTCAGCTTGACATTATACACAATCCCATACTATTTTCAGCAATTTTGAAGATCTGATAATGGCGATTGGATAATTTTGGCGCCAAAATTCTTTTTCAAATTTTAACCTGGTTAACTACAATTCAATCTCCAATTGTGTTTAACTGAATGTTTTGCAACAATGTCTAATAGAAGGTCATCAAAGCGTTAAATTAGAATTCCTAAAAGATTTGAGAATACTGTATGTGATTTGGGCAAAAACAAGGGTAACAATAGCACAGAATGGTATGTATTTTTTCAAATTTAACAATGAGAATGGTATGAATTCAGTACTTGAAAGTGGACCATGGATGTTGAGCAACAAACCATTATTGTGCAAAAATGGGACCCAAGTGTGTGTGTGTGGATATGTGTGAACCAGCAAAGATTCGTCTGTGGATTAAGCTGTATAATGTACCAATCGAGGCTTGGACTGTGAAGGGGATTAGTGCAATTGGTAGTAGCCTTGGTAAACCACTCATTATGGACAAAACAACTACTAAAATGTGACTTGAAGGGGCTGGTAGAATTGGCTATGCAAGGGTGCAAAGGAGTTTAAAGACAAAGTTGAGATATGCTACAGATGTGAAACAAATGTTGATAGTTGCACTAAGTTTGTTCAAGTTGAGTATACTGGAAACCACTAAAATGCAGTATATGTAAGGTGTTTAGGCATGTGGAAGCGAAATGTAGTGACAGAACAGGCAATTGGGGGAACCAGGACAAGTCAAAGGAGAATGGAGATGGTATGAACGAAAACTGTGAGGGTCAGCAGGCTAATAGGAACTATAATGGGTTAAAAACTTCCAAGAACAGGCTTGAACAAGTGAAAGAGAGAGAATACAAGAATGAACGCTAGACAAGCTAATGGAGGTGAGGTATTTGGTAGAGGAAATGGCAAGCAGAAGACTAGAATGGAGTTTAGGCCAAAACAGAAGACTGGTATAAGTAATGCTGTGGGAATAAATAAGGAGCAGACTATGGCAAGTGAAACTGGAAAAGAAAAACAAACTTCTCCTAAAAGTCCTAATTCTATTTGAAAGCTAGGAAAAGGAAATATGGAGGATTTAACGAGAAGTGCTAATAAGTTCTCCATTTTGGAAGAAAGAACTGATACTGAGGTACAGGAGATACAGGACAAGAATGAAAAGGATATTGCTGACAAGTATGTGAAAAATCAAAGGCAACCTACTTTGGAAGAATTAAAGAGTTGGTCTAAAGAAATGTTCAATTATTTCAAAGATCAATGGGAAGCAATGTGGAACAAGGAAGATGATGAATGTGAGGATGTTTATGAGGTAAATTCTGAGATCCTAATGATGGAATTGGTTTTCAATGAATGACATGAATGCTCAATTAAGGGTTGCAACAGGGAATGTTAGAGGAATGTGTAATAAGGAGAAACAAAAAGAGGTCAAGAAGTTTATTGCTGCTGAAAAGTTAAATATATGTGTTGTGGTTAGAACTCATATCATAGAAAAGCAGATAAATAAAATTTGTGATTTTGTCTATGGGAGATGGAGATGGATTTCTAACATAATGAAAAGTAAAAGAGGGTGCAGGATTATTGTTGGTTGGAATCCTGAGGATGTTAATGTCATGGAGATTCACTCTTGTAGCCAAGGTATGCTATGTCTTCTGGAAACTGTTAGCAATAAAACCAAGTTCTTCTACTGTTTTACTTATGCTGCAAACTTTGGAAAGGAAAGAAGGGAGCTGTGGAAGTACTTAAATATATATAAGGGTATCATTGATTCTAAGCCATGGGTTCTGATGGGTGATTGGAATGTTAGTCTAAGTGCTGAGGACCATTCAGAAGGTGGATCATGCAAAACCAATGATATGTTAGAATTTCAGGAGTGTGTTGACCAGATTGAAGTTGAAGATATTAATTGCTCTCGGATTCATTTTACTTGGGTACAGAGCAGATTGAATCCAGGCAGTGAAATTCTGAAAAAGAGTGCTAGGAGTAATGGGTAATACTGGCTTTATTGGAAATTGTTGGATTTGTGGATAAATATTAATACGTGTATGTCTAGTATCGAACCCGAGACCTCGGGATTGCACACATTACAAATGAGTATTAAGGAGAAATAATAAATGTATTTATATATTTATTCTTATACACGAGAACTTAACTACCGTTAGTGTTTTCCGTTAAATGACTAACGACCGTTAGACGCAAATAAGGAAAAGATATGTGTAAGTAATTTGGAAAGTCAAGAAGGGTCTAGAACCCTTCTTTGGGTCCTAAAAATGTCGACAAGGGGATGGGGAAACCCAAACCTAACTTGTTCCCTAAGATTGCTTACACTATAAATATAAACACATAGGGTCATTGTTTGGCTAATCTTTTGTGCACACAATTATCCCTAAGTGTTTTCTTCTCTTCTTTCTTGCCCTAAACCGATCGTACAACCCTCTAGGGTTCTAGGATCGAATTTTTGTCAATCAAAAATTGTTCTCTTGTGATTTACTTGCATAACCTTAATACGGTTTAATTTGTGTGTACAAGAACGAGGTAATTACTCACTATAGTAATTATCAAGGGATCGATTAACAAAACAGTAAGGGGTTAATCATTGATCCATATAAACCCTAATTAGGGTTTCTAAAATTGTTCAAGAATTGCATACGGTACGTTTTCTTTATGTTTTAGTTAACCTTTATATGCTATACTTGATCCTACGCTTCCGCATATGTGACTACTTGATATTAGAATATATATATGATTGTCATGGTTATTAAATTCTAACAGAAATCACCTAAACTCTCATGCTGTATTCCTTCCTCACTTAACTTCTGATCATAGCCCATCTATGCTAATTATTCCCAAGGTTCTCAAGTCTAAACATAGAGCATTCAGGTTTCCTGACAATATTAAAGATAAGCCTGAGTTTGCTAAAATAGTTGGTACGACAAGTCGCAGAACCTTTTTCGTAGCTCTACGACGGGTTTCGGAATACTTGCCGTAAATCTACGTCGAGTCGCGGAACCTTGTTCGTAGCTCTACACAAGTCGCAGAACCATGTTCGTAGCTCTACGTTTAGTCACGGAACCTTGTTCGTACTCTNCTACGCTTCCGCATATGTGACTACTTGATATTAGAATATATATATGATTGTCATGGTTATTAAATTCTAACAGAAATCACCTAAACTCTCATGCTGTATTCCTTCCTCACTTAACTTCTGATCATAGCCCATCTATGCTAATTATTCCCAAGGTTCTCAAGTCTAAACATAGAGCATTCAGGTTTCCTGACAATATTAAAGATAAGCCTGAGTTTGCTAAAATAGTTGGGAAAGAATGGAATGTTCAAACTGAGGCTTGTAAGATGTATAGATTGGTCAAAAAGATGAAAGCAATGAAGTACCATATGAAGAAGTTAAATTGGAAGCATGACAATCTTTTTGAAAGAGTGGTAATACTCCCACTCATCAGCAGGTTCAGTGATGGTGATGGTCTTCCACATGGATGGATGATCTTTGCAGATTTGACTCCAACTTAAGCATACTTTTTGTGTGCTGTTGAGGATTTCGACTGCGGGTAGGCGTTGGAGGATTGTTAATGTGATTTCGGGTGGTAGTTCTAGCCATGAGTTTGGTGTTGATGCCATTTGTAATGGTGATGAGTTTGGGGGTTGGTTGATTTGGGTTTTATATATTTTTGGGTAAATGGGTTAATAAGCTCCTTTTTATTTTTATATTTTATTTTTTTTATAAAAAAAAAGCAAAAAACTTTTCGGCTTATACAAGTTTATTATCGCATAATAAACTTATACATGCCGAAAAGTTTCAAAATAAGATCATGAAACATAAACCCAAAATCAAATAAATAATAGAGTAAAGTCTAAAATACATCTCTATAGTGTGTCCCGTGTCTCGCTTTACATCATCGTGTTTTTTTTCGCCTCAAAACCATCCTTCCATTAGTAAAGTTGGCACAAAACCATCCCTCCGTTAGTAAAGTCAGTCAATAAGGTCTAACGGTGCAAATTATTTCTCCGTTATCTCCTAACGGATGAGAAATTATTTGCAACATTAGTCCTAAGGACTAACGGTGCAATTTTTTTCAAAAATAAATTGCGTTGTTAGTCCTTAGGACTAAGCGTCTGGAGGGCCGAAAATGAACGAGCAACCACTGGACTAAGTGTCCAATGGTTTAATAATACCAAAACAAATTATATTTAACCTATTTATTTTCTGATTTTATAGTATATTAAGTTATTAACCGATTCAAGTTTCGGTCGGCCGGTTTATGGTGATCCGGGCCGGTTCTTGGGGCGGGGCCAGATTCGTTGGACTCGTTTTTTCGTGCTCTTTCTTTTGGTATCATCGGGGATTCATTGGAACATCATTTGGACTTCGATAAAAATACATACGTGATAGATGTCAAGACTGAGTCGTGTAGTACCTGTTTGTGTGTGTGTGTTTTTGGTGAGTATATTTGTGTTTAACTCAGGTACATTTAGTAGTGAAATTGGTTGTCTTATTACATTAAATTGGCGATAGTGTTTGTTGTGAAAGAAAGTTGATGAGACGCTGAAATTACGGTGATAAATGCGGTATTAAAATTCAATGACACCCAATCACGTCTTTCAAGAGGTATGAAGGAGGTGAGATATAAACAGCCTTACTACTAGCCGAAAGTAAAGAGATTGCTTTCAGTGAACTTCCGACCTTTTTACAGGAAGTGATAATCGAACCCTCACCTCTGTCTTATAAAAAGGAGAATTTTCCAACCGATTCAACCCTGTTGGTTTAATAAGACAACTAATTAGTAAGAGAGATGATTTGCACACTCCAAGTTTTGATTCGCATACTCTAATCTTTGCAGTAAACAGTTGTAAAAATATTACGAAATACTTACTATACTTGTATATTAAAGTATGTCAATCAAACTTTAAAAATCACCTCCCAATTAGTAGTAAAGATTAAACTTTTAGCTATTAGTAAGGGCTTGTTTGTTAATATTTTATATTAAGTCATGATTAATTAAGAGATGACTTAATGCAGACACACTCAGTTTTATTACTTAATATTTTTAATCATCTTTCTCTATTAAGTTATAAACAAACAATTTTCATACGACTTTATGAATTCAGTTTTTTTCATATTAATTTAATTAAGTTGAAATCAAACACCACATATAATTAGTTTAATACTACTAAAAGATTAAGGGCCCGTTTGGTTGCCATGATTTGGCACTGTTGGATTTGCTTTGCTAAAAAAAAGCATGTTTGGTTGGATTCTTAAAGAAAAAAAGTTACCATAACTCCCTTTGACACAAGCCCCATGAAATTGGTGGGTTTTACTAGGTTTAGATAATTTGGTGGGTCCAACTTTATATGGATTTAATATCAACCACTCATAATACTTTTATTTATAAATTATATTTATTTATAATATATATAATATATTATTTTATTATATTTGTCTCTCTCCTCATTTAATTTAAACCCCAAATCAAAATCCAAATCTTTAACTTTATATCCAAATCTTAATCCTAATCATAAACCCACCTACAAACCAAACGGGCCCTAAACTCTCACACACCCATCGGAATAACACCAACCACTAGTAATAAATTTTAGTATTTTACCCATTTCACCTTCACCGGAATAATAAACCCAAAAAAAGATTCACACTCTGACTGACTGGTCTCCATTATGACATCAACAACGAGGCTCTTGTTGTTGCCTCTTTTAACAAACACCCCTTCTTCTTCAAGTACTGCCACTTCTTGTTCTTTTAGGTCCCACTCTCCTTTCTTCAAGAAACCGGTATAATTCTTCATTTCTTGCATCTTGGATTATTGGGTTTCTTTCAAGTTTTGATTTTTTTTTATCTGGGTCTTGTTTGTTTTGATGCTTTGTGATTTGGGTATGTGGGGATATGGTGTGGGGGTGTTTGTTTAAGGTTATTTGTGGGGTTTTTATGAGGTTATGCGGTTTCGGGTTATGTTTCGTGAGGTTAAATTTTGTGGCTTGTTGTGAGAGTTTGTGGGCTTGTATAAGGTTATATTATGTTGTTTTCGTCACATTGCGGAATGTTCGTGTCAAGGGGGTGTTTGTTTAAGCTTATTTGTGGGTTTTTTTAGCTTATTTGATTTTGGCTTATATTTCATAAGCTCAAATTATCCGGCTTATTTTGAGATATGTGGGCTTATATAAGCCCATAAGGTCCCAAAATAAGCCGGAAATTTTGTGTTTATGAAATATAAGCCGAAATCACATAAGCTCATAAGCCCACAAATTAGCTTAAACGAAAACCCCCGAAGTAGCTCCTTTGTTACATATTGAACGACGGACACTTAGGTTTAGGTGTGACATTAGACATGAGTTAGGCGTCCTAATCATTTCTATTTGTTTATGAGAAGGGATCCGTTTATTACTAATTTCAACCAACGGAACCCAGGTTTAGGCATAACGTTCGACATGAGTTTATGAAGAAGTGGATTCCTTTGTTGCAAACTAATGCAACCCAATATTAAGCATAAGTTTATCATAAAGCGGGTCCTTTGTTTGAACGACTGACACACATGTTTAGGCATAATATTAGGCATTAGTTTATGATGAATTCCTTAGACCGAAACCCAGGTTTAAAAATTTAAGAAAGGCATCAGTTTATGATGAAGTGTTTCCCTTTACTCATGACTAATGTTATGCCTAGACGTAGCTGTCGGTCTTTCATTGCTTATGATGAAATGGGTCCCTTTGTTACAACCATTGAAAGACCGACACACCCAGTTTTGCATAAAGTTAGGCATGACTTTAGGATTCCAAATCATTTCTCTTTGTTTATAATGTTAGCCATAAAGACGAATCAGTAAGAGACTTGTTTTACTTGTTAATGTGGCTATGAACTGATTATGTGTTTTGGTGGAACCGTGTGTTATTGTGTGTTTTGTGCAATTTCCCAATAGTTATCAGTATTGATAGTGTGACACTGGTGACTTCTATATTACTTCTCAATTTGGTAACTTGCGAGTTAGGTTAATGACCGTGTATGTTTGTGAGTTAGTGTACCGATTTGATCCATTGTATGTTTGATTTGACTTTACTCAACAATTCAACTCATGACTTGTATGAGTTTAAGAACACCGGTAGTTAGGCCTTTAGAACCCCAACCAGGCAGCCACAATGATAGAATTATGTTTCCATTTTTTTGTATAATTAATAACATAAGCTTAGTGATTCTTGTGGTTATGTACTTGGTGTGTCTACACTGAGTCCCCTCCAGAAACACCATTAACAAATTCCGAATGGCGGCGAAGGAGTTTTATGCTAGTCTTTGTAGTATGGAAATCTTGTTTTAACTTGTTGCTACAAGGAAATCCTCATCCAGTCCCCGTTACATGGGAAATCTTACGTATTACCAATCTAGAATTAAATTTTGTCTCGATTTAACCTTAAAAGAACGACAATTATTGCGAAATGTTCATGTCAAGGTGTGTTGTGGAATGTTAGGGGGTGTTTGTTTTAGCTTATTTGTGGGTTATTAGCTTATTTGATTTCGGCTTATTTTTCATAAGCTTAATCTTTTTGGCGTATTTTGAGATATGTGGGCTTATATAAGCTTATTATGATATGATAAAATCATGTAAGCCCATAGATCCCGAAATTAGCTGGAAAGTTTGAGCTTATGAATCATAAGTCGAAATCCAATAAGCTCATAGGCTCATAAATAAGCTAAATTATTGATTATACCATTAAATAAAAAGATTACGAGCACATAACTTTATCATTCCCGTTAAATTAACTCTTGCCTTTTTTTGGTTTTTCTTTTTTGCAAATAAATGGCCTTATTTCCTCGGGAGTTGGTGGTCGTTTGTTTAACCTCCTGCCATTATAGTTATTATGTTGAAAAGCATGAACCACATGTTGGTAAAAGGCATCCTAAGCAGGTTGCGCTGTCTCCCTATGTAATTTGTGTACCACTCTAGCAGTTGGTTGCCTCCCAACGAGTATCATATCATGAGCAAGTATTCATTTGGATTCACTGAATGCAATATCTGATCATTTGTGGCACGAGTAGGCTGGATTTCTTGAGGCTCTCATGCATATACATATGTTGCAACATTTTCTTTAAGTTCATCTTACTTTTCTTAAACCAAATGGACTATCTGTGTACTTGTGTAGAATACTCGTTTATTTACTTTTACTTATATGCTTAAGAAAATGTCTCCCTTATGTCCATATCCATTAGAAAAGGGTCTTCCATATGGTTTGATGCGCAGAAAAGAAAGGGAGCTAACATATGCTAGTTTAATGTCCCTTTAGGAGTTTAGGGTCTTAAACTCTTAATCAGCACACTACTCTCTTGAGTCTCTATATCATATATTTGTATGCAGCAGCGAGAGTTCTAAAAAATGGGTGTTGGTGAGGTTGTCTCATACACACTTTTTGACCATTTAAAATATATGTATCGATAACTAAAGTATTAACTATGGCTATAAATATAGTACTGTTATAGTGATTGTCTAAACCTTTGAATACATTGATTTAGGAAGTGGTAGGCATTAATATTATATTTGGTGGGGCCTTCAACTCGTTTGGCCCATCTGACCATCCCCCGTTAACCTATTTTATTTGACCCGTATGATAAAACACAACCAAACTGGCCCGTTTATAAGTGAACAGGTGAAAATCACCACCTGTATGAACATGTGAAGTTGCAATAATTAGATAATTAGTTTGAAAGGGCAAATCAGAACGCCGAATTAAGGCCTACTGGCCTAGTCATGGTAGTTGATAACCAACTTGAGGTTGATGAATGCTTATTTGGTTTTCAATGATAATTTACTACCAGGGCCCTCTGTTTTTATAGTGGCTTTGTGGCGGTATATATTCTTACCTTATTATTTGGAACTTGGCTACTTGTATATATTCTTACCTTATTATTTACTTTTCAGGAGTTGCTAGCAATTCAGCAACAAGGGCCACGAAACATCGGCTTTTTTGGGACACGAATATGGGATTTATGCACCAAGAGCTCATTGAGATTCTTAGCTATGCTATGGTCATAACGGTATATCAAGTGGAACTATTTATACATTATTATATATACCTTTGACCTATCTCGGTAAGATAAAAATGTAGTTTCGTTTCGAATTGAAAATGGGGTTTGTTTCCCTGTTGCAGAAAAATCACATCTTTACATCAGGAGCTTCTGGTACTAATGCTGCTGTAATTAGAAGCGCTCTAAGAGCTGAGCGATCAGATTTGCTTACTATTATATTGCCTCAAAGTTTGGAAAAGCAACCTATACTTAGGTAAAGGATATCCTTCAGCGGTGCTTACAGCATAAGCCTTAGTATAACATATGTAAAATAAGGAACTCCTGATTTTCACAATTGACATTTATATGCACACATTTTGTAGGTGGAGTACTATTTCAGTGACATAAATTTGGCAACCACTGATCATTCAATGAAGTTCATCAGCAAAGACCTTGAAGGATATGGTAAGATCTGCTGCTTTCATCTTAATCTGAACTACTTGTAAAGCATTAAGGAATTGAACTCTGAATTGAATTTTTAAGTACAGTGAAATTAGTCAAATTACTAAATCACCCTTAAAGGTAATAGCCAAGATCTAAAACATTTGATGTATGGAAATTAGTAAATTTCAAAGTAAATATGGAAAACAAATTAACAAAATAAAAATCATTTAAGTTATACTCCGTTTAACTTTTCTTGGAGGAGGAAAAAAAATTACAATTACAAATAGAAAACATTGCTTGCCAAAAATGAGTAGTTCAATGCTCTGTATGTGATATAAAATCAGAAAATAAGTATTTTTTTTTTTTTTTTCCCTAAAGATTTTCTTTTAATGTCATATTCAAACAAATTCACTCTTATGCGTCTTTATGATCATAACTTTAAAGGTCTCAATTTTGTTTAGGTGGCTAGTGATGATGGGAAGAAAGTCAAACGTCAGCATCCGCTGACTGAGGCAGACACGGAGGAGCTGCAGGTGCGTATGTGATGTGCTTCAACGCCGGTCATATCATTTCTGTGACATTCAAGTTGCTTTTAATGAAGATATGTGATACGAATTGGGGTCCAAGTTTCATGCGAATATTAAGACCAAGTCCTAAGGAGATTAACTGCTATCCTCATTATCTTAAAGCATTCACGTTTATTATTGAATAAGTCAATTCCATGCATGAGTATGCATGCATGATTTTAGTTCCACATTCCCATGTTTACTTAATGTTCCTAGAAAATAGCATAGTTACTAGTACGTGTTTAGTTTCCTATTAATATGTAGTTGTATGTTCCAATTGAAGGCAAAAAGGAAAATTAATCAAAAGTTCTAGTGTCTCTCTTGTTTTCTTGGAGTCTTGCCCGCTCTAAGGGCCTTATCAATCCGTCTCTTTAATCTATTTCTTGGAGATTGACTGCCTCAAGTAGTCCCTATCATAACAATATGTTTTTCACTTGTCTTTTGTTGTATAATATATTTGATCTATTTTATGTATTTGACTTGTTACAGATAAAACATAACTTGATTTCACCATTTATAAGATAAGATAATAGGCTGAAATTGTCCCATTTCTTATTGATTTGTATGTAGTGAGTCTATTAATAATTAATGTTCGTAGCAGGGGGAAGATCACACAAACGACAAGGAGGGTGGGGAAAAGAAGGGCGCAATCGTGGAAGAGGCAAGGGACGTGGGCGGCCTCAGTACAAATGAATCTTTTTTGAAAGTTTTGGTGGGTCATATGTCGGATTTTTGTTTTTTCGTGGTTAATACTAGATTTACTGCCGGTTCTTGTTGTTTGTGTAATCGGTGGTTAAACCATCTAGGCGCAGGTTCGAACTTATTGTGTTTTGTGGTGTTCAGATGAATCTTTTTTGGATCTGAACCGGGTATGTTTGGATCAGTTATGTTATTTTCCTTGTGTAGATTTGTGGTTTGTGGTGGTGTTTGTTTGTGTGTTTAAGGTTGTTTCAAAGTAGATCAAATATATCTACTACCAGTCATTTTTTTTTTTTCTTTTTTCTTTTACATATTAGAAAAACAAAGGCCGAGGCTTTTTTGGTTTTTGAAACATGAGGCCGATATGAAAAAAAGGCTGGTGTAGTGGTAGTGATGCCGGAATGAGGTGAAACTGGTAGTTTTTAAAGTTGTGGTACCTCGGATCTGATATGGGTATTGATTTAATTGAACCAACAAACACTTAACCTTAATATTTGTTCGGCTATGATGATCAGAAAATTTTGACGTGTCATATTTGGTCGGGGAAAACCGGATGTTATTTTTTAATGCAACCAGGTGTTTCCAACCATGATGGAATTTGAGCCAAGAACAAATTGACAACAAGAACAATAATGGCAGGAACCTAGAAATGTTAAGTTCCATCTTTTTATTTTTATTAATAAATCTTGTGATAAAATAGTCTAAAAGGAAAAGAAAATATAAAACAGATCGAAAACTATAACTCTCGAATTCAGGTGCCGTCTGTTTGGGGCCTATGGATTCAAAGATTGGAAATATTTTTGAAATTAATTATTTGTTTTGAGTTTTGGGTTATGACCAGTAAATTATACCTTTTAATACTAGGGTGCCGTTTGGTTGGGATGATTTGTGTGGGTTTTGATTTGTGTCACAAAATTTTATTATTTGGTTGAGAGTTTAGACTTGCAATAGTGATCGAGGGCCTACAAAACCCAAAGGAGCCAAGGGAGGTAGGATTTGTGTGGGTTTTCATTAAATATCATTCACTCTCACACATTCATACTTTTAATCACTCTCTCTCTCATACACACACACACTTTTAATTTTTAAATAATAATTTTAATTAAAAATATTATTTTCTCTTAACTCAAAACCAACTCCAAATCTTAATCCTAAACCCACCAACAAACCAACCGGGCCTTAGGTCTTTTTGGTTTTCTGACAAAGCCACATGTTATTGTTGACTTTGTACCTCATTTGATTTCTTAGCCACAAGTGTGTATTTGTCCCTTTAATTATTTCATTTTCTTTTTTATTTTTAAATAAATTGTTACTTTTTATATAATATTTGGTTTATAAATTAAATTTATTTATATATAATAATATATATTTTCTCTCTTTAAATTCAAACTCTAATCCAAATCTGAATCAGATCATAATCCAAATTTTAAACTCATTTACAAACCAAACGGGCCCTCAAATTCCAAACTTTCAAATAACCAAAGTGTAAAACTTTTGAAAAATATAAAATCATACCATGATTATTACCATCTATATGTGGTTAAATGACTAAAAAGTAAAAGTGTGATTATTACCATCTATGTTAAAAACGTGATTAAAACCAACTATAGCATAAATATATTAAAAGGCTTCGAATATAAACGATGTATGTGGCTAGATGACTAAAAAGTCAAACCAACTATAGTAAAAATACATATAAAAGGCTTTGAATATACACCAGTAAATTAGACGTAATTTGTAATAAAAATGATAGTAGACAAATGTAAATTATACACATAACAAAAGCACATGCATAACAAACACTAACATATACATACCTAAAACGGGGAAGGAACGCAGTTAAACCATTATCTGTAAATCATACTCACAATAAAAAATACTCATAAATTTGAGTTGAAATATCGTATTTTAGAATCTTTTGTAATTACATTTTGATATATTCACGTTCTATGTTTGAACGTAACACGAAACACTTACCTCAATATGAGTCGCAACTATAATTGTTTGCCGCTAGAAAATTCCGTTGCTATACACAGATACTCGTCTAGTTATATAAGAGATAACGCATGCTTTCGTTTGGTATTCATGATCTCGCAAATATACGAATTTTGAGTACTACAATTAATTTAATCTTAGTATTCAATATCTTAATCTTTAGAGTTATGTGATGCAAGAAAATTGCAACGTGGTTGTTAGACAAAGAATATCGAGAAAGAAAGTAAAAAAAATACTAGAGTACTAACTTCAAAAAGAAAATAGATAATGTATCAATTAACAACTTGCTTTTTATTTGTCCTATTGAAAACTTGAAACTAGTATTTTTGTCAAGGTATTTTGGGGTCTCTAGGATGAGTTTAAGAGTAGACTTCACGGGGTGGAGGTGACTCCTCACCGAGTGAGGCCTCCGTCACGTGTCACTCTCAAAACACCATCGCTACCTTACGTGTGAGGGAGAAAAAAAATTAGAAGAAAGGCGAATCGGTCACCTTTGGTTGCATTTGAAAAAAAAGTAGGCTCCCTTTGGTGTTTTAATATTTTTTATTTGGGTTTTGAGTGTGTGGTGAGATAATAGTTGTATAAAGTGGGTATTTTAATGAAATGTCACTACGGGTAAAAGGTGAGAAAACGTGATAAGAGAGAGAAAGCTGAGGTGATAATGATGTAGAAGGTGAGAGGAGGTGATGAATACGAATAACCACTTGATTCACGAACGAAATAACTTTATTGTGGTTAAGGATCTTTGTTTGGATTCTGATTCTTCTTTGGAAAGATTACTAAAGGGCAAGATTGTAATTTGGCCTAGTTCTTTTCCTTTTCCTCACGTTCATACTTTGCTGGAGTAATTATCGGGAACAGTGAAATGATGATTATACCGTGAGGTTGCGTCCACTAAACGGGAGTACTAACGATCGTAGCTCTCTGTGGCTAGTTTGCAAAAAAAAAAAAAAGAATCTGTATATCATTTGTAATTTTGGCAAACATTAAGGACAAAATATGCAATTTACGCTACTAGTAACTTCTTCTGACATTCAAATTGGTGCGGGAACGACTAAAAGACAGGATTGTACTATGGCCTAGCTCTTTTTTCCTTTTCCTCCCGTTGGAGTAATTTCCATATAATTTCCTTTTCCCATCACTCAAAAATTAAGAACAACGCGTCATTCCAATCACTGCCTCATTTACACACCAATAACACACATTATTACTATTATTTTTTTTCACACAGTGACGTCATCATCATCAATGGATCCTCAAGCAATCCTAGGCCCAGATCCTGAACCTTTCGAAACCCTAATCTTAGACCTGACACGAACAACGAACAAAGAACAATGCTCACAAGCTGAATCACTATTCAACTTATGCAAACAAACGCACGCTAATCGCATCACCTTAGCTACAAAACTCGTACAGTTACTAGAACACTCGCCTCCTTTAGATGTTCGTGCCATGTCAGCAATTCTGTTGCGAAACACATTGGTTCAGAAACCGTCAGAAATCCGTCCGCAGTTATGGATCTCGGTGCCCGAACTTCGATCAAGCGTAAAAAGTTGTTTACTGAATTGCGTACGGAATGAACAGAATGAGCCGATAATTAATATATTGGGTAATACTATTTCAATGCTTGCGGCTGATAACCGTTTTCCCGAACTTATGAATTTTATGTTTGATGGTTTTGCGAGTGTAGATATTTGGTTAAAGAAGTCTGCGTTACTTATTTTCGCTAAATTGGGGGAGCAATATGTAAAGGACTATCTAGTGCTACGCAAAACAGATTTACACACAGTTTTTATGGATTGTCTAGGGAATGGAGATTTGAGGATAGTGGCGTTGAGTGCGGTGATTAAATTTATTCAGTGTTTGGATCATGATGATAGGCATAGCTTTAAGGATTTGCGGCCACTTATGTTCGAGTGTGTAACCGAGGCGTCGAACGAGGCGACGGCGAAGGAGGCGTTGGTTTTGTTGATTGAGTTGGCTAGGACAAAGTGGACTTTTTTCAAGAGGGGGGTGGGGGGGTGGGGGGGGTGGTTGAAGTTTTTGGAGATTGCCGAGGCGGAGAGATTTGAGGAGGGGACGAGGCATTTGGCGATTGAGGTTGTGATTACGGCAGTGGAGGAGAAGAAATGCGACTTGCTGGATCTTATTATTAATAGGTTGTGTGCGATTTTGATGAGGATGTTGTTGGATATTGAGGATGAGGCGGCGTGGCATGCGGCGGAGAATGAGGATGAGGATGTTGGTGAGTCGAGTAATTATATTTTTGGGAAGGAGTGTTTGCATAGGTTGGCGACTGCGTTGGGTGGGAATACTATTGTCCCGGTTGTGTATGCGTATTTGTCTGCGCCCAATGACGAGTGGCAGAAGCATCTTGCTCGTCTCGTTGCACTTGCTCAAATTGCCGAAAGACTCTCAAAGCTGGTATAACTTGTTTTGGGTATTCCCACCTAAGTGAATTTGTTTGTGCAAACAATTAACGTGACATTATCGAGACAGTTTTAATTGTGGATCATTTGCTATGTTTGTGTAATTAACGTAGAGTAATGAAACTTTACTATGGTTTGTGACCTTTTTTAATGATGTTTACAGGTGATGATTCCGAATTTGGAAGAAGTGGTGACCACGGTGTTGAGCTCAATTGAATCCCACCCTGATCATGCACGTGTGAAACGGGCTGCCATTAATGCAATTGGAAAGTTGTCTGCTTATTTAGACCCAGACTTGCAGTTTGCGTACATCACGCGTGTGCTACCAGCTCTAGTTGAAGCAATGGGTGAAGATCCTGACTCACGTGTGAGATTGGCTGCCATTAATGCAGCTGGTCAGTTGTCTGCTAATTTAGACCCAGACCCAGACCTGCAGTTTGAGTACAACAGTCGTGTGCTACGAGATCTAGTTTACGCAATGGGTGAAGATCCTGACTCACGTGTGAGATTGGCTGCCATTAATGTAACTGTTCAGTTGTTTGCTGATTTAGACATAGACTGGCAGTTGAAGGACGACGTCCATGTTTCTGTGCTACATGCTCTACATGGAGCAATATGTGAGTTCGAGTATCTCCTAGTTCAGGTTAGTAGCTAGTAGTAAAATATGAACTATGCTATTCTGTGCTACCAGTTCAGGTTTATGTTATGGTACTCCTATATCTTCACATTCCACCATTTTGCTGCATCCCTGCTGCAATGTGATATATGTTACTTTCTGATGTGCAGGAACGTGCTGTTGATGCTATGATAAGTATCAGTATTAACTATCTACCAAATGATATTTCATATATCTTGGTTGTAACAGTGGGCACTCTGCTAGAGGTAATAGTCCTCAATGTCAATTTTAGTTTAACTTCAAGTTTGCATGGTACTCCTATATCTTCATATTCTACCATTTTGCTTCATCCTTGCTGCAATGTGATGTATGTTACTTTCTGATGTGCAGACACATGCTTCATTCCGGCTTAAAATACCAGAGGTAATAGTCCTAGAGGACAATTTTATAAGCAGAATTAAGATTGCTTAACATATTTTATATTTGTGCAATGACATCTGGTGTTCATGACTGTATTAGTATGCAGAACGATAAGCAATCTTTGTTTGAAATAATCTTAAATTAATCGATTGGCTTTTTGTGGTGTAGCTTCGACATTGGGAGGACATTGACTCGGTTCAAACTAGAATCGTTGCAATCAGAAAAACTCTGGAAGTGTTTAAAGCGAGTCTACTTCCTGAAACATGGACTAAAACATTCAATAGCCTGCGTCTTGATCAACAAGCGAAATGTAGGTCCATTCTGGAACATGGGATTTAATAACAATTGTGCGATTTTATTGAACAACGAGACCTACGTGTCGGAGATTGAAGTGTGTTTGTTTGGATATGAGGGACTTGCCGCAGTTAATTATTAGTAGGTTGTTTGCGATTTTGATGACGATGTTGTCGGATATTGAGGATGAGGCTGCGTGGCATGTGGCGGATGATAGTGAGGATGAGGATTGTTAGCCTCTAATTCATTTAGATCAAAAGTAATAGAAAATTTACCTATGTTAAGACAATGTTTATTTAAAGTTATGTACCATGATTATGTATGTCGAATTGTGTACACTGTATTGGGTCAAATAGATAACCCATACAGTTAGTTATTAGGGCAACTTACCTGAAAATGTATTTAACTTGCCACTTTTTACCATTATATGTAGCCTTCTTTTATTTTTCCCAATCTGTCAATGAATTTGCAAAATCAGTTCATTGCAATGTTAGTCCTTTAGACTAACGATCGTTTATCATGGCTACATACAATGACAAAAAATATCAAGTTAGATGACTTTCATTATTTTTAAAATTTATATATGTTTTTTACACGTTTTTGCACATATTTTTATACACACGTTTTTATACACGTTTTTATGCACGTTTTTATGCATGTTTTTATACGGATTTTTATACACACATTTGTAAACACGGTTTTATGCACGTTTTTATACACACGTTTTTATGCACGGTTTTACACACGTTTTTAAAATGTTTCAATACATACATTTTTTTACACACATTTACACACGTTTTTATACACACGTTTTTATATACGTTTTTATATACACATTTTTATGCACGTTTTTATACACACGATTTTATACACGGGTTTTTATACACGTTTTTATAAACACATTTTTATACACGTTTTTATACACATATTTTTATGCATGTTTTTTTTATACACATTTTTATACACACATTTTTACACACATTTTATTCACACATTTTATACATGCTTTAATGCAGATTTTATACGGACTTTTTTACACACGTTTTTATACACGTGTGTAAAAAGTGTAAAAAAGTTAAATTAAAAAAGTAAAAAAAAAAAAAAAAAGTTAAATTAAAAGTGGGTAAAAAACTTATATAAAACGTGGAAAAATCATATGAAAAACTCGGTCATCCCTAGTGTCATCTAACTTAAGATAGTTCGTAGACTCACACTTGGTTAGTTAGCGTAATATCTTGTGGAGTTGGGTCGGGTCTTTACCCACTGTCAGCTCACTCCACAGCCCATATGGGGCGTTTACTTGTAACTATAAATACCCTTTCCCACACAAGGGAAAGGGTTGGATGTTCATTTTGCTTTGAAGCTAATATATTTCACTTTCTCTCTCTAGAATATCCCAACCTTACTTTCTTTATCTAGGAAATTCGACTTGAGCTTAATCTTCACCTTGTGTTATGATAACCAATATCCTACAAAAACGTATATAAAAACAGGTAAAAAAGATAAATTAAAAACGTGCGTAAACACGTATATAAAAACGTGTAAAAAAGTTGAATTAAAAGTGTGTATATAAACGTGTGTAAAAACGTATATAAAAACGTGTAAAAAAGTGTAAAAAAGTTAAATTAGAAGTGTACAAAAAGTTAAATTAAAAGTGTGTATAAAAACGTGCATAAAAACGTTTGTATAAAAATGTGTGTATAAAGACGTGTGTATAAAAACGTGTGTAAATGTGTGTATAAAAATATATGTATTGAAACATTTTTAAAACGTGTGCAAAACAAGCATAAAAATGTGTGTATAAAAAACGTGTGTATAAAAACGTGCATAAAAACTTGTATACAAATGTGTGTATAAAAATTCATATAAAAACTGCATAAAAACATGTATAAAAACGTGTGTATAAACGTGTATAAAAATGTGTATAAAAACGTGTATAAAAATATGTGCAGAAACGTGTAAAAAAACGTACATAAATTTTAAAAATAATAAAAATCATCTAACTTATTACTTTTTGTCATTATATGTAGCCATGATAAACGATCGTTAGTCTAAAGGACTAACATTGCAATGATAAACCCAACGATCGTTAGCTTAACCTACCCCAGCAGGTCACCGCTACACGCAATGAACGGATTTTGCAAGTTCGTTGACAGATTGGGAAAAAAAAAAGAAGGTTACATACAATGGTAAAAAGTGGCAAGTTAAATATATTTTCAGCTAATTTGCCCTAGTTATTATAGTTAAGGTTAGGTTAGATGGCAGTTAATATGGTTAGTCGTTATACACCAAATGACACAATGGTTGGTATGATATGTAACTGCCATATCATGTCGTTTAGGAAACATATAAGTATGTCATTTGCAGTCATGTTGTAAAAACATTATTTCTATCCAATATTATCATTTTACTGCAAACTACTTTGTCCATTATTGTTATCGTATTTCATACACAAGTCACACAGATTTCTCAATCATGAAACATTCACTCAAACACAAAGTAATTGGCCAATATCCTGTGAACAAATGGTATCAGAGCCCATGCTCTTGATGAGACGAAAAATGTTACGTTTTTAGGGGTCAGTTTGAGTCCTAATTCATATATTATTGGATCGGATTTCACCCAAAGTCATTTCTTTTCTCATTTTAGGTACTTTTGAGGAGAAAATCACAAAAGAAGCATTTTCGGGCGTTTTCGGAGTGAAAAACGTGCGAAAAATGCAACAAATCTCAAAAGACCTCAAAAAGTGCACAGAAGGTGAGCGGCGTCACATAGCGTCCAAAAACGTGACACGTCCAGGCAACAAATGAAGTGAAGAATTGGAAAGTTACTCATGACGGCCCAGAGAGTTTTAGCCTATTTTGGTGACGGCGTCAGGGAAGGTGTCAGAATTCTGGAAAGCAAGGTGCGCCCCGTGACGACCGCAAGAAGCCAAATCCACAATAAACCCTAATCGTCCGGCGTGACGGCCGTCACACCTGGGTCTGTACGCCGCAGCCCGTATTATTATATACTATTAGAACTAGGTTTTATTGTTTATCAGAGAGGAAGCTTGGTGGAGAACTTGAAGGGTTAAACCCCTAGCTCGTGTATCACAGACCTTAGAGGGTACTTTACCCTCTCTTGCTTTATTTCAAGTCTTCAATATATTATTCATCCTAGATCCATCTCTGTGTATGAATTATATTTGTGCTTTTCTTCTTCACAATACTAGGCTAAATTAACTTGTGTTTGCTAAGATCTAAATGAACCTAACTATTGATTATCATGTGATGTGTATGTTGTGATTGTGATTTGGATGAATGTTTCATCACGTTAGACTTAAGAAAACTGCCCCTAACCTCCTATACGGGTAACAAGCTTGAACGCTTAGGAAGCGTGAATCGTATGTGCGTTACATCGATTTTAAGGTAGTATCATGCGTAGGTTGGGCTACGGGAGTTATGATAGGAACTTGACGTATCGTCAAATATAGATGAGGTACGGAGCTTATAGAGTTAGGGAATTGAACGCACTCCCTACGACTTGTTAGGAATACACCTGTCATCCCAGCGCAACTCCCAACATAACTTAATTCATGGTAAAAGGAAGTTAGGAGTAATGAAATGCCGGAAGAA
>LBNU01032359.1:18136-28726 GCA_014162995.1 Artemisia annua | reverse complement strand
GGGTGAACTTTGTGAACTCTTGTAGTTTTGGTTGGACTAAATGGAATACTAGATTCCAAATTAGTAACATCTGCTGCAGCTCCAAAGATTTGAGGATCAAGAGCCTCATCATCAGTATCAGCATAGATTTCTGTCAAACCAGGTGTAGTGGAATCATCAGGGTATGTTGAATCAGCAAGAGATATAACCTGTGAATCAAAAGTTGGAAACTTGTGTATAGCAGTAGTGTTGCTAGGTCCAGCAGCAGAGTGTTCATTAGCAGTAGAGTTATGAAGACTGCTGCTAGAAGTAGTTTCCTTAGGTTTTTCCACCACTTCATCAACTTTTGGTTCTTCCTCACTTCCTTTAGGAGAATCTTGGACAACATCATCTTGTGAACTCCTTTCCTCCTGTGTAGGAGAAATATTTGGTCCAAGCCTCAATTTTTCAATCAACACAAACTCTTTTTGGGAATCAGCTTCCTTGGCAGCAGAGTCATTTGATTGATTACCTGCAAGAGAGTTAGTATCCATTCCTGCAAGCACTGGCTCATAATTCATAGTTTTGGTTAGCATATCAATATCAAATAACCATTCTGGTCCAGTTCCTGCACTATTGGTTTTATTCTCATCAAACTCAATATGCAGGTTTTCTTCCACAAATCTAGTTCTTTTATTGTATACTCTATAAGCTTTACTATTTACAGAGTATCCAACAAAGTAACCTTCATCAGCCTTTTCATCAAACTTGCCTAATTGGTCTTTGGTATTTAAGATGGTAATAGGACACCCAAATGGTCTAAAGAATGCTATCATTGGCTTTTTACCATGAAATAATTCATAAGCGGTCTTATTATGAGGCTTAACTACCTTACTCCTATTTTGCACAAAGCAGGCAGTGTTCACTGCTTCAGCCCAAAAAGGTATAGGTAATTTTGAATCTGACAACATAGTCCTAGCAGCCTCAATCAATGTCCTATTTCTCCTCTCAGCTACACCATTTTGTTGAGGAGTTCTAGCAACACTGTACTGTCTTAAAATACCCTTACCCACACAGAACTGATTCATTGTATGATTCTTAAACTCAGTTCCATTGTCACACCTTATTATCTTAACCTTGTGATTTATTAGGTTTTCTATTCTAGTTATGAACTCCTTAAGAATTTCAGGTGTTTCATCCTTAGTAGCTAGAAAGAATACCCAAGTAAACCTACTATAATCATCTGTGACAACTAGGCAAAACTGCTTCTTATTCAGACTTCTCACAAAAACAGGTCCAAATAAATCCATATGAAGCAAATGCAAAGGCTTATCAATAGTGTTCACAACTTTGGACTTAAAAGATACTCTGTGTTGTTTACCCTTTTGACAGGCAACACAGGTTTCATCAATTTCAAAAACTTTTGAAGGTAACCCACTCACAAGATTACTTTTTACCAATTTATTCATGGTTTTGAAATTTAAGTGTCCAAGTCTCCTATGCCATAATTTGGATTCATCAAAGGTGGCTTTAGCAAAAAGACAAGTTACATCTCTTCTAGGAACTATGTTCTTTATATGATCACTGTATATGTTGTCATTTCTTGGAACTTTGAGTACCACATACTTGTCATCTGGTAACTTAAAGTCAGAAGAAAGGACAAGACATTCAGTGTCAGTAAAAAGAACAAAATTCCTTTTGTCACACATTTGTGAAACACTAAAGAGATTAAACTTAAGTCCTTTAACTAACATCACATTTTCAAAATTCAAATTTCCTGTTTTGATAGTACCAATACCAACAATTTTTCCACCTATAGGATCATTACCAAAAGCAACACATCCACCGGGATATGTCACCAGTCATATGTCCAGAGCATCCACTATCCACAATTCCTTGGTCTTTTAGCTTGTCTTGTAGATTGCCCTGCACATAAAGTAGAGAAATTAGTTTCTCTTTTTGACCCAAGCCATTACTAACTTGGATCTGCCTTGTGCATCAACATAGTTATATTTAGTAAGATCCATTGATGCACTGTTGTTGTTGGAAACTTGAGTTAAAGCATTTGATTTTGGTTTCCAACTCCAACAAGCTGTGGCCTTTACAGCATAAAAATGATTTCCAACAATGTATTTGGTAACTTTTTAGGCACAGCAGTAGAGTAAATTGCCTGAGCAGCAGAGTTTACTCTTGAAGTAGCAGCAGACCCAGTTGTTTTATTTTGAAAAGGCCTTTTTGGTTGAGCAGTCACAATTGATCTAGTAGCACCAGATCTCAGTAACACTGCCCTTGGAACCATATTTCTTTTGGGAGGTGAGTGATCTCTTTTTGAAAAGTTTTGATAATTCACTCTTGTATATTGGTTCCAAACTGGTTTTTGATAGTTAGCACAATTTGCTTTAAAATGCTCAAAACTACCACAGTTA
The DNA here is from genome assembly GCA_014162995.1 of Artemisia annua. Taxonomy (NCBI): domain Eukaryota; kingdom Viridiplantae; phylum Streptophyta; class Magnoliopsida; order Asterales; family Asteraceae; genus Artemisia; species Artemisia annua. The sequence goes on along the minus strand of LBNU01032359.1, from coordinate 26,342 downwards.
TAACATGCCTTCCTTTTAAGATGAAAATCATTTCCTAATCTGTTTGAGACTAGGCCATTGAAGTTTCTTTGGTTTCCCCTAGGCTTGTTATTGAACCTTTTCATATTTTCTCTAGGGACCTCATGGTACTCAACAATCTTTTTAGACAAAGCATGACCTAACACAGGTTTTAGAAACTTATCCTGATTAATTTTAGGCTTAACAACTTGAGGAATATCTTCCTTTTTAGCACACTGTGTTAGTCTAGCATTACTCTTTGACACATCAGAACTTTGTGTTGACCTAGTGGTTGACTCATCTAATTCATCCTCACTATCTGACACCCAATCTTCAATGATTGGTGCATCAGAATTCATTTTTTCAACCTCTGGTTTAACACTAAGTGACTTACAAAATTCTCCTACAGATTTTATAAGCCCTTCAACATCTACAAATGACAGTTCTTTCCCTGGTGGTGCAAGTGCACTTTTCATGGGAGGTGGAACCTCATTGTATCCTATGCCACTATGCTTTCTCATCAGTTGACATTCAATTATGTTTTTATCATGTTCATTAAGTACAAAAGTAGCATACTTTTGTTTATTGACTCTAATAATGTGCTTATCTTTTTCCTCAATTGCTAAATCTCTAGCTTTTTCAGCCTCAACTAACTTTCTTTTAAGCATTTCTATTTCAGCATTTTTAATTTCAATTTCTCCATCCTTTGAATGTTTATTAAATATAACTTTGTATTAAACTTGTTTATTATATTTGTACGATGTAATCGATATATAGCACCCCATGTCCCTTTCCGCTGCAATCCTGAAAATGGGGGTGTTATACAAGACTTGCACCACCGTAGGAGTGTGTAGAGAAAGAATGCACAAGGAAAAGGTGTTGTTATATAGGTTTATTTTGTTCTCAATATTTAAGTGTTTACTTTATTTCGTATTTGAACTAAAAGCATATACTTTGTAATGGCGAATAATTTATTAAGTTTTATTTCCTCTTATCAGATTACCCTTCATTTCTTTTTGTTCTTTATTCACTGCATAAATATTTTACGATGTTCGTACTATATTAACGTTGCTTACTTTAATCCTTTGTCACTTTTATCAGTCATGCCCACCCATCGAGCGGCTTCGACTACGACTTAAAACATAATTTTATGAAGAATATATGGCAACTAGCTTGAACAAAATAGCAGATACGCCATTTCGTGTCAAAACGAATTGCAAATTGTAGCTGCCACAAAAAAAATATAGTCTACACACAGAACATGTACGTGATCTTGAATTAAAAATTGGAGGAGAAATACTTAACCATTTAAAAACCAAATTAGCTATTTTTAAGACTAATAAAACCAACAATAAAATTCCCATAACCAAGGCCAACATTAGGGTTTAAAGGGTACGTCTAGAATATAATATTTTATCTTTTAACGAGTTAGCCTTTATAATTTCGTTACCCTTATTTACATGTTTAAAAATAATATGAAAATATATCTATACAAAGGCTCGAAAAGCTCGATAACCGCTCGAGCCGAGCTATCAAAAGCTCAAGCTCGACTCATTATGTAATACCGAAAATTTTAATCTTGAGAAAATTACCAAAATGCCCCTAGAATTTTAAAAATTAAATAAAAACTATAATAAACTATAAAATATATTCTAAAACATTACCAATGCATAAACTATGGATCTAAATAATTTTTATAAGTCCAAATTAATTTCAAAAGCCCAAATAAAATACCTTAGGCCACGCCTAATTAAAAAGGAAGTCCAAAATTATTTTTGTTATGTACAAAATAATTAAATTAAAAAGGAAAAAATAAGAGATAAGAACAAAATATTTTTGGAAACCTTCAAATCTGATTCTAGCCATTTATTTCACCCCAAAATCTCGGCCTAATTGATCCTCAATGTCAAACGTAATATCCTTTCTTCCTTTTATTTAATACCGAACAAAAATAAAACCCTAAACTCCACAATTTTCCATTCGGCCATACGATTTTTCTTGGAGGTCTTGCATAATTTTCGTGGCTTCTACAAGGCTAGAACAATCTCAGAAAAATAGTGGTTCGAGTTTTGAAGGCCTACAATTCATTTTGTCGAATTCCTGTTCAATAACGAGGTAAAATTCCTTTTGAATCGTTCGACCCTCTATAATTTTGTTTTCCATTTTTCCTGAGTTCCTTACATCATATATGGTCTGTGAAAAATGATTACAAGGTCGTGGGATCAGTCGTGTGCTCGTGGGGAAATTCTTGTTGTTGTGGTGCTCGCTAAGGACCATAATTCGTTAAGTTCGTTCTACACGTCCAATAATTGATCTGGTATTTTTCCCATGTTTCTTACATCATATGAGACTCAAATAAAATAATAAACACGAATCATGCATGTTCTATAAATCGTTTGCGAATTAAACCATAAAAACGTGTTAAAACTCTAAATAATTCGATATGAATTTTCTGGGCATGAACAATAATTTTCGTGGACTCTATATAATGTGTATGAACTCATAAAAATACTGATTAAAATTGTGGAGGCTTGAATCATGACTTGTGGAATTGTTTCTAATCGTTAAAATTAAAAAGAAAATGAATAAATGGAGCCCTAAACTAATCGACCTAGGGTTAGGGTTTTGAACATGAAATCTGGTCATTTAATGAAGTTTAAGGTCGTTGGGAATGATGGTGTAATGATTGGAAATTAATTTTAGGGTTTGTGGTATTTTACTTGTGTATCGATTTAAATAAATAAGTGTAGGGGTTGTTTTGTAATTTTCTGAAACTTGTGGACTGAATTAGAACTTATTCAAATCTGTTAGAAAGTGGGTAAAAAGAGTTCATGGGTTGTTTGGATGATTTTCATAATTAGAAGGACTTAATATGTAATTATTAATTAATTATTATGTGAAATTGAAATAAATAGAAAATGAGGGACTAAAAATGTAAATTCTGGAAACTTGAAGTTATTTTGAGTAAATAATAATACTAAGAGTGTTTTGTGTAATTTTGAGTATTTATGGGCCTAATATGTAATTATTATGGAATTATAATTAAATTAATAAGTTTTGTAAACTTAAGGGACTAATTGTGTAAATTCTGAAATCTAAAGGTCTGAATAGTACTATATGTAAACTCTGATGTGACATTCTGAAATTTAGTAAAATAATGTGCTTGTTTGGTAAATATGGAATTCTTTTGGATTAAATTGTTAATTATATAATTATAAGGACCTAAAATGTAAATAATGCATGTTAAGGGTTTAAATTGTAAAATTGGTTAACTTGAGGGTTTAAACAGTAAATAATTTTAATTTATGGGTAACTTATGTAAATTGTTGAGAACTTGCAATATTTTCATAATAAACCTTCAACTTTACTATATTAGCTTATAAACCCTAAATTATGGAAAGTTGTTATACTAAACCCTAAACTATGATGATGAGCTAAAATAAACCCTAAATGTGTAAATTATGTATTTTAAGACTTAATGCAACTAAAAGATTAATACTTTCTATTTTTGGAAACCTGCTAATTTTGGAAACTTACTAAATAAGGAAACTTTCTAAAAATAGAAAGTTACTAAATATGGAAAGTTACTAAATATAGAAACCTGCTAAATATGGAAAGAAAACCTAAAAGAACACTTTGGTTAAAATGAGCTCGTCAGTAATACTTGTTTATTAATTCGTGTAGAGCCGGTGAAGAAGGAATAGTTGGTTTCTACTTGTGCTTTCTTTGGATTTTACTTTCATTTGCTTAAGGTACAGATATTCTTCCCTCTCTCATAGGGACATCTCATGACTCAGATCCTTTGCCATTGCTATGATTCCCCATCTCATTTGATTTGCTATTATGATTCGTTGGATATATTTCGTTGATATGATTCGTTGCCATATTTTGATATGACTTCTGATTATGATTCTTTGTTGGCTATTCATTTGATATTCATCAGTGTGATATGGTTCAGTGACTATGATATGTGCTATGATATGATTTGTCGGATATGATTTGTGTGTATGAATTGTTGGATCTTATGCCCGAGTTTTTATCTACTCATGGAGGTACCATGGGCGTGTCATTGAAGCACCAATGGCATGACACTATCTGGGGCGGTGTGATTAGTCCCTGGCGTCCCCGTATGTTTATGATATGATATATGATCTGTTGGATATTATGATATGTATTGCTTTGTAGGGGGGGCGTATGGATGCATCCTAGGCTTGTCGGATATGTTGGATTTATTTTGTAGGGTGAATGTGGGTGTGTGCTTTACACTCCTTCACGTTGGAGCTAGCTACTCCATTTGGAATTGACGGATATGTGATTATATGGTAGGAGACCTATTCGAGTGGCTCGGGTAGGTCGGCTCGTGGCTTTCTTTAGTTCTTTGTGTCTATTCGAGTGGCTCGGGTAGACAAGCCTTTGTTGATACGTGCTCTATTATTCTGATTATTATCTGATTATGCTTACATTGATATCTTTATGATGCTTCACTCAGTTGACTTATGATATTTGTTCAGTTGATCGTTGACCTCTTATGCATTTGACAGATGACTTTCATTTCAGCAGGAGCTTATGTTTTCTCTTCTTATACTTTTATACGTTTCGATTATCCGTTTGTTTTGCTATATATCTGTTCATTGGGCTTTTTAAGCTCAGCCGCATTTCTTTTCCTGCGGCAGGTTTTAGGTTGGAAGCTGGGTTTGGGTGAAGAGTGCATAGGAGCTCTTAGTGGACTACCCATGGACTAGAAGCCCATTTCATCTGGACTAGTTTTTGACTTGGATTAGTTTTAGACTTTGTTGTACTTTCCTTTCTTTTATAGTATTAGTATTCCCTTGTACTTTAGATTTTCCCTTGTAACCTTTTGTTTTAAGTCTTCTGCTTGCGTTGTATGCTTTGAATGCTTTGATATGTCACCATAATGTGGCACTTCTACCCTTGTCGGGTTGGGGTGTTACACATTATATGTTCCGAGCCAGTTTATTGGGCTTGAGCTTGATAAAATCTCGGCTCGATCGAGTCGAGCTTGAACTCGAGCTCGAGTTGCTTGATAAAAGCTTGGCTCATTTGCACCCCTAATTTTGACACGACCCACCCCCATATTTTTTTTATTTGGACCTCCGTTTAACCCTTCTCTTTCGTTTGGTCCCAAGTATGACAATAAACGAGCTCATTAACGAGCTTAAAACAAATAAATGAGCTTTAGATAAATGAGCTCTAGACAAACGAACCGAGCCTCGAGCCGAGCTCAAGCTTTATATATCATAATACGAGCCGAGCCCGAGCTCAAATCTTAAGGTTCGGACCGAGCCGAGCTTGAGCTTTCTAAAATATAAAAGAGCCGAGCTCAAGCTCTGGCAAGCTCGGTTCGGCTCGTTTTCACCCCTAGTCCTAAGACGTAGCTGGCGTTACTTGACTTTTCTAGATGGGTATTTCCGTCCTTTCAATAATGCAATTACAACGTTTACCCTTTCCTACCTAATACACACACCGACACACATGACAACTTTTTCCCTTTCCCATCATCTATACATCACCTATGACATCATTTCACTTCATTGTAGCAAATCCTTAACAAGATAAACACAGAAAACAAAACAAAATGATAGATTTAATAACTTTCCTTCATTCTTAATTAAACCATGACCTTCATTGTTTCAGTCATAAAACACAAACACAAAACATGATCTTATGGGATAATCATTAAAAAGTTACTAATCCAAGGCATTCAACATGTCAATGAAAATAAGCTTCTCACGAATGTGAGCCTCTTTTCCATACATCTTATCCTTGAGAGGTGTGGCCTCCTCAAAATCATTAACGCGAAGCAACCTCATAAACACAAGAGACTCCTAAACTGCCGGTGACCCTGCATGTTTATTAGCTCCATTATCAACTCTATCCTGGCATTGATATTAGCAGTAATCTCCATGCACAACTTCACGAGATCTTTACAAGTCTTCAAGTCATTAGCAATTTCTCTGCTTATTTTAAACAACATTAGTTGTGGCATATCAGTTGAGTTTGTAGCATCAACAAGTTCCTTTAGATGTGCCATTTATCTTATTTCATTAGAGAACATGTGTGTGTGTGTGTGGGGGGGGGGGGGGTGTGTTTGATCTAGGGTTTATAGGGAATGAGATGGGGAAGTTACCAATCCTTTAAATATAGTGTTAATACAAATAATGTCAAAAACGTTATTTGCATTATTCGGTCTCTTTACGTTTTAATAATCACAAAATATAAAAAACACGTTATGTAAAACTACACTTAATAAGTTTTTAATCGAGAAAAATCAGTTCAAAAACGTACCGACTACATCATCACTTCAGGTATGAAAAAACACAATACCGACATTAGTAAAGTGATTAAAGAATTTATTTTTCTCAAAACTTCACATTTTTATGTGAGAAAACATTTTTACAAAAGTATTTATGTAATTAAAAACAAATGTTTTATTAAAGAAAATAAATTTGAATTTCAAATCTCCCAACAGCTAGTTTTCCCGCTCAAATCAGATAAACTTTCACCACATCAGGACAAAAATGGGAGTGTATGTTGGGACGGTCCCGTAAATAGGACGACGGTCCTTTATATATATGGGACCGTCCAACTTTAAAGGACCGTCCCCGCTCCTCCTGGTGGATATAAATACTGAACTATTTTCTCAGAAAAACCAAGGCTCTTAGCACAAAATCTTCTGTTCTTTCTTTCTCATTTCTTTGATCACTAAAACATGTCGATATGTGTTTTTAAAGTGATCCCATCATCCTCTATCTCAAGTGCAAGAGAAAAACACTCGTAATCGTCAAGAAACGAAGTTTTAGAGTCTAGTCATCCCACACATGTAACAAGTGTTATGGTTCTCTTCTCCTATCTCCAAACTCTTCTTGTACATATTTGTACATCTGACTTGTGTGTGAGTCGTGATTAGGCGTGTTAGGGTAAACACGCACAAAAGTGTAAGTCCATGAAGTGGTGTATCTAGATTAGAACTTTGTGTAAGTTGTTGTATCGGTGTTTCAAGACTTGGACTTGGTGTGAGTCCATAAAGTGAAGACTTGGACCGAGTGAAGGTTCGTGAAGAGTTGGATCGGGTGAAGATTCAAGTGGACGGGGTGATCGTCCGTGTGAAGATTTGGACGGGGTGATTGATATGTGCTTATTCACATATCTTTTATTCACCATTATTAGACTATTATAGACCAAAAACTAACATTCAAAGCCAAAGATATAGTGTTTTTGTGTTTATGACTGTGCAGGAAAGGATATTGCAAAAACATCATGAAAAGCAACCTAAAATCCCAAAACGAGCACGAGATTTGGAAAAGAGTCAAGAAGCCGAGTCAAAGATGAAATTTACTCAAGTAAAGCCCGTGATGATGTTTTCATTACTTAAAGGCTCGTGAATATGAAAGAGATACTTAATCGAAGATTAAAGATGATTATCATGTATAAGCTTCCCAAACTCGAGCAAATGGTCACTTTTATATCATTGAAGACTTTTTGAAGACTCGTTAACATATTCCTCAAGATTACAAGGACTTAAGTTTACTTTTTAGAAGTCGTTTAGTAGTGTAATGAAAGTTTATGTGTTACTTTCATGAACAAATAGAGTTAAGGGGGCTAGATGTAAAAGGAATCCACCATGGAAACCTTAAATACCCCCCTTAGGCTTCATTTGAAGGAGTTAGCTTAGGTTAATTTTAGCATTAGTTTCTAGTTTTATTTCCAAGTTATAGTGTAATGTTTTAATGCAAGCTTTTAACTTTATGTTTTAATCTTCTTATTTTGCTTATTTCTTAGCTTATTGCAATCTTTCCTTCATTGTTTTTCATCTTATTCAAGCTTCTTTACTTCTATCTTGATCACAATAAGCTCATATAAGTCTTGCACCACCTTTGCATGAAAAGAAATTTTCGTGCCTTATGAATATGACTTGAGCTTATTTGGGTTTTGCTAGCTTGTAAAAGCTTATTTTACGTTTTACTTTAGCTTATTTAAGAGTGTACAAATCGTTGTTTTAGCTTTTCAAGTTTTCTTTTGTGTTTAAACAAGCTTTTTAGTTACAAGCCCTAGAAATATGTTTAGCTTATTTTGAATTCGTTGAGTTTCTATAGCTTATTTTGAGAATTGGTTTTGCTTATTAATGAGTCTAAATAAGTTTTTATTTAGTTTCCATAAAATTCTTACGTAAAAGATTTCATTTTCCTTT
>LBNU01032358.1:10512-21868 GCA_014162995.1 Artemisia annua | reverse complement strand
TCTCAAAATCAGTAAACGTTTAAAACGTATCACATTTCTCTCCAAAGCTTCTTCGAAAATCATTTAAATCAATTGGGATCACAAAATCTCAAAAGATTTGAAATTTTATGATCGGGGGAGAGAATGTGCTTTAAAAATGAAAATTGATTTAAATGTGATGTTTTTGGAACTTAAAAGGATGTTTTTGGACTTAAGAGAACGCTCCCGTATGTGCTAAAAATTTTAAAGATTTTGGATTTTAATCAAAGCATATATTGAGGGGGAGCAAGTGAATAAATGTGATGTTTTTGGACTTAAAAAGATGTTTTGGACTCAAAAGAACGCTCCCGTATGTGCTAAAATTTTTAAAGATTTTGAATTTTAATCAAAGCACATATTGAGGGGGAGCAAGTGATTGAAAATGATGAATAAACGATCTCGAATGTAAGCTCACCCGTATGTGCCAAAGTTTTAAAAACTCTCAAATTGAATCAATCAATGTGCACATATTGAGGGGGAGCAAGTGGCTAAGTGTCTTTCACGTGTTTTTACAATAATAAGTAGAAACCGTGAATTGCTTATGACTCAGAATTTGACTCATGAATTGACGAAACATGTAAAGTCGTGAATCAAAAAGACTAGTCCTGGCCGGGTAATAATTTCAAGCTGGTCTAACCAGTGATGTAAACGTGTCTCGAAGAGGACTGGTCCAAGTAGAAAGTACCGTTTCGAGAAACTCTTCTTAGATATATACTTTGACGGGTCTAACTTCCTTTTTAAGGAATGTTAACAGCTTCAAGTTAGTTATTAAGGCTAGTTATCATCTAAAAGATGATAATGGATCCCTTTAACTAAGCAACGTAAACGTGTCCCTCGGGTATATGTCTATTAAGAGCCGATCAATTCAAATAAGTGCAACTCACCCCGACATGTGAAAATTTCTTTCTTTACCTATGAGCACATGTTGAGGGGGAGCATTTGAAAAAAATGATAAAACTCTCAAAGTGTTAACAAAATGTGTTTCTTAATCATAAACACTTTGAGAGAATTTTCAATGAATTTGGTTATATGGCGATTGTGGAAAGATACCAAAAGACCGACCACTTTAATTTAATGCATGGAGTTATAAGGATGGTAAGGTTAGGTATATGTTCCCATGATCCACCAGAACCGGAGGGATCTTCCCAGGGACAATCCAATAGATAGATTAGAAGTCCTTAGGAATGATTACAAAAAAGGAGAAAAGTGAGAAAGGGAAGAGTGCCAACTGAGACTGAGCTAGGACTAGAAAAAACCCAACAAGGTTCTAGTAATGAAGTCTCGGTAAGCACTAAAGGGGTTGAAGAATTAAAAAGAAATGAAATGAGAAAGGGTGAAAAGAAATAGCCATCCAATTATTCAACCTTAGGGCAGAAACCGGGTTCAATTCATATGCTACTAATTGTTACTAAGGTAACATCGGTATTGAAGAAAAGACGTCATGGACCCAGTGACGCACTGCACTAAACCTTCCAGCCACTCAAGTTCTCTTAAAAGAGCTTGTTTCATTCTCATGGGGAACCGGTGTAAACTATCGACTTGTCTCTTAGAGCTAGTTGATATTGAAACAGGAGACCCCACCCTAGTCTCCGAATAGGATAACCAAATGTGCACTTATCGAGTCTAGAGCCAAGAGATGCATCAAAAGATCTCATAGGAACACTTGATACTTCTACACTGGTTATTCAACATTAAGGACACCAGATGTAATATTTTGAGTCCTACGCAGATCTTAGCAATCTGCCGAGAACACTTATGAGGGAATATACATAAGTATTTCCCAGTGATTGAGTGGAAACTCCTGCCAGGGTCAACATCAAACAGCCCTGACAGCAGGTCACTTCGGTAATCTCTTGTGGGTTACGCTTAGTGTGTACGGTGGTGTTCCAAAAGGTCTACAGTCGTGGGGTGATCTCCAGCGACTCACCTAATCGTTGGTGTACTTCGGTATGTCAGTGAAAGCCCTTTCGGGGGCATCCGATTAGGAACGGCCTTGGTAAGGATTAGAGAAAGTCTTCACACTATGCTGTTGACGATCTCGAAGTCCGAACTTGTAAGTGCCGGTATGTTTATTACTAACCAAGTTTTATGCAGCTCAACATACCAAACTTACCATGTTCACCACCATCACTCTAGTTCCACATGCTCATACCAACATCTAAAAGGAGACGTCAGAACTGTTCAACCGGGAAGATCTACTCAACAAAGATGTATGGGCATGTTGGAAAGGCGTAATCACACCAAAGACAAAGAAGTTGACGATTGATGCCGATTGCTGAAAAGATGCAGATTCATCATCTCATGCTTACACTTCAACATCATAACTCAAGATATCATGATCAAGGAATGGGCTTCGACTATGCTTCCACAACTCTGATGCAGAAGATCATGATCCAGAAAAGTGTAAGCATGACATCACAAAGACAATCACAACATCACAAAGAGACACATACACTCAAAGATGACTTGAAGCTAATTATATGGATGAAGAGCGAAGAGCAAAGTCAAAAGATCATCATATACATCAAGGAAGTCATCTTGAGTCGTTTATCAATGAAGAATCAACAACTACGAGCTACAAAAGAATCTACAAAGATCTCAATGCAAGAATTCAAGAATTTTTCCAGGGGTGACCTCCCTTAGGGGGAGATTGTTAGGAATACGCTTTTTGTATAAGAAAGATTCGGTCACCCCAGATATGATTAAGCATTGTTTAGCTCGTAGTAGTTATATTAGTTAGTAAAACGTAGATTCGTAGTAGATTAATTCGCGGAAGAAGGACGGGTCTTTACCCACTGTATACCTGATCCGCAGCCCAAGTGGCACGCCCAAGTGGCAAAAACCCATGTAAATATAAATACCCTCTCCATCCTTAGAGAGGGTAAGCCTTTTCATAATCTATTTTCTTTTTTTTTTTGGTTTTCTCTCCAAGGCTTCACCTCTTTCTCTCTCTAACTTTCTCTCTCTACATTTCTTCTTTCTTTCTTACATGTAAACGAACCAAACCACAAGATCTATACGTGTTTGTGAGCTTATTTAGTATCCTACAATTTATTTTTTAATTTAGCTTACTGATTTTTTTTATTAGCTTACTGCTATTTCTTTTTTCTCTTAAGTGCGCTGCACTTTTTCTAAATGTGTTATTCACAAATTATCGTGGCAACTCGCTAACAACCAGACAACCAAACCAACCCGTTTGGACCCGAAACCTGATAAACACGATCTCTTATGCGGTCGGGTTAGGGTCAATTTTAGGTGTTGTCGCATTGGCCTCTACCACGTGTTGGAATTATGCTTTTTGTTGTTGTTTGTACCATGGTCTTTATATTCTGGTTTCTTACTACAGGTTGCTATTCAGAAGAAACAAAGGGCTGCACGTATAAACTCTTTCCCTTTAACCGTAGATTGTAGTATGTCTAACATTTAATAGGCCCTAAATAATTAGTTATGCAGCATGTTTGTGTAAAATAGAAGAATTATGCAGCATGTTAAGATACCATACACAACTAACAGATCATTTTGTTAACTCTTTTTGTCTTTAGAATTTATCATGATTTGCTTTTCTTATTTATTACGTTTAATGTTGCACATTGTGTGAATATACAGGCCTTATTGGAAATTCTGGCGCGCATGAGATGAGACAATATGGAACCAAGAACATGTACATAATAAATATAGCAACCAAATGATCCCAGCAGCATATCGAAGCATAGAAAAAGGCCCAAACAACCAGAAACGTGTACAAGAAGCTTGATTATTGATAATCTCAGGCAAGAAACTCACCCATTTACAACTTTTGTAAATGCACCACAAAAAAGATCTTGGATCATATCCAATATTTTAAACTTATGACCACTGGCAACGTATCGTATTTACTCTGTGGCATGACATGGCAAAAATCTTTGAATAAGAGCTATTCTAACTTAGGGATAAACAGTGATGCTTGCTCTGATATCATGTCAGGTTAGTAGGTACAAATGTAAATAGTTTAAAATATTATTTGTGTGTGACAAGGTGGCGTTATGGAGTTGGGTCGGCAAATTGCAAAGATGGATTAGGAGTCACAACAGGTTGAGGACAATACGAAAAATTAGTCAAAAGAGGCTAGAACTTAGTGAAGTTAATGTTCATATTCTATAGTCATTTTACTCAAACTTGTTTTTTAGTATTTTGCTTTTGTGTCTTTGTTGTGTTGATTTGCGTTATATTTTAACAATCATGCTATAAAATAGGGGAGAATTTGTGGGTAGATAGTAGATGGGTTAGGCGTGTAAATAATTTGCCTTCATAAAAATTAGAGTTAACTACGGAGTACATAAATAGTCCTTGTGGTTTGTTGGAAATTTTAGATTCAGTCTACTTTTCATTTTTGTATCATATTCGGTCCCTGTGGTTTTAAAATATATCCGATTCAGTCTATTTTGACATGAAATGACCAAAATTCCCTCACCTAAAAAATAAATAAAATGTTGACAGTAGAGGTATTTTGGTCATTTCACATACCTTATTAGACAAATTGGACCGAATCCGAGACATTTTAAAACCACATGAACCGGATCTGATACAAAAATAAAAAATAGACTGAATCTTTAATTTCCAACAAACCACAGGGACCATTTATGTAGTCAACTCTAAAAGTTAAAAACATAAGGGTAATTGGGTTGCACAAGTCATAGAGGTGCAAAGAGTGCAATTAAAACAATTTATCTATGAATAATAGAGTAAAACTTTATCTATGTGTAGCCTCAACATCGTATTACTACTTGAATCACAACGTTCAAAGACTGAAGTAATATTAAAAGCATTCATATTACACATGGCAACCAAGGTCACTTGATGTATATCCAATATGCATCACACAAATGCATATAACGTATGCCGGTTTGTGTATTAAGAATGTGTACGTACACGTCAAGTACAAATGGTAGTGAGTTGCTCAGTTCTAACAAAGATATTGGCAATGATAGTATTATGCTAATTTGAGTTGGTACTTAAGCTTAAATGTTATTGTATGTAAACGCCTAATATTGGTTGATTTTTCGAACCACTATAACCTGTTTGCTATCTATGCCCGCACAAACGAGAACACTTGAATAACCATTTTGATGTTTTGTTTCAATTTTTCAGATGATGAAGAGACGTAATTGGGGTGTAAACATAGCAGATAAACTAAAAACAAAGAAACAACGTGCGACGTTCCTCATTATGTAATTGTCAAACATGATGATTAACATTATTTCTTAAAAGTAGTCCTACATACCTTTTCGGTAACCATTTCAATTGTTTTAATTTTTTAACATCGTGTATGGTATGTGGTATGTGGTATGTAAGCATAATCCTACGAAAACAAACTTAATATCAACTACCGATGAAATAATGTTTCTAAGATAATCGATAGCTTAGAAAATCATGTGTGTAACACATAAATAGTACATCCGTCCCAAAATGAGTGTCATATTTGATCTTTTAGATATAAATTTGTTTCAACAGTCCCATATAAAGCATAATGAGAATAAAGCCCTAATAAACATCTTACATTTGACAATTAAGTTATCAATAAAAGTTTCTTATCGATAACACCAACAACATCCATCATCGTAATTGGAACCATCTGAAAATCGAAAATAATAATAAAAAACAAAACTAAAACATAACTAACACAAACAATAAAAAACAAAAATATATATAGCTTACCAAATGAGTGTCATATTTGATCTTTTAGATATAAAGTTGTTCCAACAGTCCCATATAAAGCATAATGAGAATAAAGCCCTAATAAACATCTTACATTTGACAATTAAGTTATCAATAAAAGTTTCTTATCGATAACACCAACAACATCCATCATCGTAATTGGAACCATCTGAAAATCGACAATAATAACAAAAAACAAAATTAAAACATAACTAACACAAACAATAAAAAACAAAAATATATATAGCTTACCAAACCACCATCATCTCTTTTATCAAATTGAATAATAAACTTCATATATAATTAAAAAAGTAGAATGAAAAAGAAAAGAAAAGAGAAAAATATATATAATTCATGCAACAATAATCATAAGACATATACAATAACTCTCATACAATAACAATTTATTGTCTTCATATGATTTTGATAATACTCTAAGGAAAAACTAAATACAAAATATATATTCATTTAAAAAACATGTTATACTTTAAAATTTTATGTCGAAGCCCCGTGCGTGCACGGGTATTAAAACTAGTATATTGGGATATATATTATACTTTGGCGTGAGTTACATTTTGAGTCTATGCTTTCTTACCACCACACGAACGTTGGTACAAAATTTTTTACAAACATTGATACGAGTAATCCACGAAAACTAAGACGCTTGTCTTTTGAAAACTCATTTACTTTACGAGACGTATTCTGAGATAACTATATACATATTAGGTTGTGCCGATCACGTATCGTTGTGCCTGTACTTCTTGATACAATTGTGTTGCCACTTGATGCCAGTTGTGACATTTGTGTTGTTTGCGTTTCTACAATCTGAGGTGAGTTCATGACCCCCTATTTTTACTCATTTTATAACTGTTTTGGGGAGAATACATGCTTATTTTACTAAATTCAGTATTTGCGTCACTTAAACATATGACTTGTTTACTCGAAAACTTTATGTGCTTTGCTAAATTGCTTGTACGGTTATTCAACCGCATAACTTGATTTATCGTTACAAACTGGATTATTTTACTATGGACACAAGTGCTTGATATATACATGTGAGTTTATAGCCCCATTTTCTTATATGTACTGTTTTATAAACCTTGGGGTGAGAAACATGCAAAACTGTTTTTATGGACCTAAACTGAACTTGTTTTTACACACTTGTATGCGGAAAGACCTAAGTTTTCTAGAATCCCATTTCGCCCACTATCATCAACCGTCAATTCCTGCTGGGAAGCGCGAATGATATAAATAGATCTATTGGGGGTGACTCCCCCATTCGATTAGCCACACTTTAGGCCAAAGCGGACGTATACCATGTCGGACTTTTGCCGAGTGACTGGGGATTATNGAAAGACCTAAGTTTTCTAGAATCCCATTTCGCCCACTATCATCAACCGTCAATTCCTGCTGGGAAGCGCGAATGATATAAATAGATCTATTGGGGGTGACTCCCCCATTCGATTAGCCACACTTTAGGCCAAAGCGGACGTATACCATGTCGGACTTTTGCCGAGTGACTGGGGATTATCACTCGCGGGCACCCTTTATGTACCTATGCCTTTGGCATACTTTTGTCTAGTTTCGGTTGGATGAGCTTAGTGTTGCATGCGGTATTAGTGTGTGCTTGTTGATTAATTGCTATGGTTCATTTGTGCTGATTTACTGTATAAGCTGAATTTGACTGATTTTTCTCTTGTCACTGTGAGTGAAGCGGAGGTCACTAGAACTGAATTTGATTTGTATGTAAACGATTTTTCACACTCGAAAACCTTGTGGTCTGACTATATCATTTTAAACTTAAATCTATGAACTCACCAACCTCGTGTTGACACTTTTAGCATGTATTTTCAAGTTTAAAGCGATAGCTTACTATTGGTGGCTTTGGGATGGCATGGTCATAGATGACTCTGATGTATTTGGGACTGCTTTATTTCTTTTATGGGCTTATATTTCCACACTGTTTTTGGAATGCTGCAAACGAAAATGCTGTAAACGAAATCCTTTTGAATATGAAATTTCTATTAAACGGTTGACGTAAAACTGTTCTTTGTACTTTGTGTTGTGATACCAGTTTAGTAGCACCCAAACATGTATGCTTCCGCTAAACCAGATTTTGGGGGTGTTACATGAACTTTGTTACCTTTTATAAGCAAAAAACATTAACTGACTTGATTTAAAACTCTCCATCTTGACAATATTGGTCTCTAAACTTTTATCCTGATGCGTATTTTACACTAAATTTGTAAAACAAAATTAAAATTCCTACATTAACAATGGTTAAATACTTTGTATATATGTTACTAGTTTTATGGACTGCCTGATGAGCGTGTTAGCTCCAAGAATTTGTTTAAGATTATAGACGATGAAAACAATGAATACGTCTTATAAAAAAAACATTACAATGACGAAAAAGTGAAAAACATAATGTTTGTCGAATGTCATATTGGCCAACATGTAAAAACACTTAAAGTCGGTGAAGGACTTCTTTATATAGACAATGTGAACTTTTCGTGAGATAAAACAACTGGAAGAACTTAGTATCGATAACATATGGAAGTGAACTAAAAATAGGCAGTTAATTGCAAGGAAGAAAGTACATTAGGACCATAATGCTTAATGAACAACTCCGAGGTTTTGAAATTTGTTGTTCCAAACATGGTCTTTTCGAGTCCTAGACGCCCATACTACCTTAGCTATGATAAATGCTCTAACAAAAATTAACATATTTACAGACATCTTCATCATCAATTGATATCCTATCTACTATAGCTTTCAAGCATCTCTGTGCCCCTTTCTGATCAAGAAATCATTATCTCCCATGCATTCAGTATTATAAGAATTGAACGGTCATCTCCAAAGGATTTTGAAACGCCCAGATTTTTTTTGAATATATATAAATCCGTAAATTTTATACATTGATAAAACTAGCGGAAGCGTATTTTCTACATCATACGTGCTTATTACAAACGTCCCGTTAAAATACTAAACTTTGCAAAATACATAACAATGACTCTTTAAACTTGGTAAAGAAGTTGGTTCTTGATTTAGGGGCATTCGAAACTGATAACAAATTATGGAAATGAGAAGCTCGTTACCTAACCCGCGAGCTACACCATTTTAACCCATTACGCCCCATTTAGCATGTACATGGTCTCATCTTGCATACCTACAAAAAATATAAACTGAGAACGGTAAGTCTATAAGACTTAGTGAGATAACAGAACTGTATTAAATCATAAATTGAACATAAGCATGATGCTGAATAAGTATATATAGTACTTTTCTGACAACATGAATCATAATATTGACTAACTGCATAAACACGACACTGACTAATTAAATACATGATACACCATGTTACTGACCGAGTACATAAGTATACTGAGTGTATAACTGACTGCATAACTAAGCACATACTTGATGAATAACTGACTGAGTACATAAGCAGATATTGAGTGCGTAAAGCACATACTGACTAAGTGCATAAGCCCATACCGAATTAGTACTTATAGCACTATACTAGCTGAGTGCATAAGCACATACTGACTGAGCACTTATAGTACTATACTGGCTGAGTGCATAAGCACATACTGACTGAATGCATAACCGACTGAATACATAACTGACGAGCCATATAAACATGTTAATCATCCATACAGGATGTCTGAGTTCTGATTTTGGGAACATTTACTATTCTAAGGCTTGATTCTCCACTAAGGAGGTCTAAGTTCCAACTTTGTCTGGAACAACTGTATGTGATCACATAACTGACTGTATACTTATAGTACTAAATACATTGAGTAATGCATAAAGTACCATTCTGACTAATTAAGGACATAAAGCACTTGGCGCGCCTTATAAACTGCATAAGCATATACCTAATAGAATATGACATGCATATATAAATGCATCGCAGGCCAAAAGTGCATAAAGTACTTTTCACACATTACTAAACGCATATAACATTCATATATAAATTAAGGTTAAGCTAAATACTTGGGCTTGACTACAACATGATACTAAACTGAGCTGGAGCTGAGACTAAGCTGAATATAGAAATTGAGCAATAATATGGTTACGAGGTTAAACTAAGACATGATACTAAAATTGAATTAATTACTAAAATTGTACTATAACATAAATCAAGGCTGAGCTATAACTTGATACTACAACTGAATTATAATATAAAGCTGAACTACTATAAACATAATGCTTAGACCGCTATGGCATATAACTAAGTCTGCGCTATAAATAATACTGAGGTAGAGCCATGACATATTACTGAGTAAGACCAATCGGGTCTACTTAATATTGAATATGGCCAAACAGGTCAACATGATAATGAATATGACCAAACGGATCAACATGACAGTTAATATGATCAAACGGGTCAAATTGGGTCAACTTGATACTTAATATGACCAACGGGTAAACTTGATACTTAATATGACCAAACATGTCAACATGATACTTAATATGACCCAACGGGTCAACTTTTGCTTAACATGACCAAACAGGTCAACATGATACTTAATATGACCAAACAGGTCAACATGATAGTTAATATGACCAAACGGCTCAACATGATACTTAATATGACCAAACAGGTCAACATGGTACTTAATATGACCAAATAGGTCAACATGATAGTTAATATGACCAAACGGGTCAACTTGATACTTAATATGACTAAATGGGCCAACTTGATACTAAATATGACCACACGGGTCAACATGATACTAAATATGACCAACGGGTCAACATGATATTTAATATGACTTAACGGGTCAACATGATTTTGAATATGACCATATGGGTCAACATGATACTCAATATGACCACACTGGTCAACATGATATTAAATATGACCATATGGGTCAACATGATATTAAATATGACCGCACGGGTCAACATGATATTAAATATAGACCATATGGTCAAATGCTACTGAATAAGACCACACGGTCAACATGATACTGAATATGACCACACGGGTTAACATGATACATGAATTAAATATTACTTGAGATATAATAAGGCATATAATACATACATATATAATATATATATATATATATATAGTATATATATAATATATATATATATATATATATATATATATATATATATATATATATATATTATATATATCATATATAGTATATAGTACGTATATATATAATATATATATATATATATATATTTATTTATTTTTCTTTAAACATTGTGACGGGTTAGTCATACATATATACTTATGTTCCGTATAACTTCCATTTATAAACTATGATTTCTCACAACATATTGTTGACGTTTTAGCAATGTATTTTCAGGTAACTAGAGTAACATAATGTGACTTGCATTGGACAAACATGGAGTAAAGGATTGACGCGTCTCATTGTTTTATACAATGCACTTATCTATCGTTTGATCTTGTTGTTTTATTTTCAATATAATGTTATAACTATTTGGGACCTTTGTTGTAACCTTTATGTTTTTAATAAAAATGATCAAACGTTGTATTTACAAAACGACACCTTTAGTCGTTCAATGTAACCTTGTATGAGATGCCATGATCGTTACACCCGGAGATTCAATTCGCTGCATATTACAGGTAAATTTAGGGTGTGACAGATTGTATCAG
>LBNU01032358.1:0-10365 GCA_014162995.1 Artemisia annua | reverse complement strand
AAAACGACACTTTAGGTCGTTCAATGTAACCTTGTATGAGATGCCATGATCGTTACACCCGGGAATTCAATTCCGCTGCCATATTACAGGTAAATTTAGGGTGTGACAGATTGGTATCAGAGCCAAGGATATAGCGAACTAGGTTGTCCTTATATCCTAGACGATAACTATCCCGTAGTAACATCTCATCATTACATTATAAGTGCATAATTATATTTTTAAGTTTTCATAAAATGGGTTATTCATTTCATTTTACTTTGTTTGTTACAGAGTATGTCTACTGATTCTCGTCCTATTATTCTTTCATCTGACACGGATATGCCAGATGCGATGTCATCTACAGCTGTTCCTACACCATTACACTTAGTGTCTAATCCAGTATCTGTTGTTCCAGTATTCCAGTCACAGTCAGTGGCAGTCACTCAGGATACCGAGGCCTTCTCTGAGGCTGAGGTAGCTCCTACTCCTCATGTTTCTCCGGTTGCACCAGCCTCCGTGTTGCGTGCACCCACATTATCACCATCTCATGCTGCTCCTGTCCAGTTAGGACAGACTACTTCTTCTCGTCGTCATAGACGATTCCGTAATGCTCGAAAGAGTGTGCGTATTACTACACCTACTCCTGTGATATCTACTACTCCTATTTCACCATCACATTCAGTTACCTCTGTTGCTGCACCTACACCTACTCAGCCTTCGCCGCCCGAAAAGCGTGCAAGGCACACACCTTCATCTTTACCTACCGAGACTTCAGATCCTTCACCTACTCAGTTTCATGTGGGTGAGAGCTCGCGAGCAGCTGCAGCGAGAGAGTCTCCTACAGTGACTTTAGATGCCCAGATTGTTGATTTACAGAGACAGATGGATAGGTTGGCATTACAGGTAGATGTTTCAGTGGATGGTAGATTGGATACTATTGAGGAGGAGATTGAGGGTTTGGTTATTGGACGAGTTGGGATTGATGTGTCATACCATGGTTTAGAGGCACGACAGGGACAGACCCAAGAGCGGGTATTTCAGTTGGGACATCAGTTATCTATGGTTTGGGAGTGGTTTGTGTTGGTTTGGGATCATTTGATTAGGTCAGAGACTCGAGAGGCGGCTCTTCAGCATAGAGTCGAGCATCTTGAGGAGGTTGTCATTACTATGGATCATGAGATTGCATATCTCAAGGGTGGAGCTGGACCACCGGGAGCACCTGGAGGTGCTTAGATGTAGACCATATTATGTAGCTTTTACTATTTCCTAGTCCCGGGGTGTGGGACATAGTTTCAAGAACTTGTTTTATTTTGGTTGTAGTACAAACAAATGTATCAAGTATGACTCTACTATGTTGGAATTGTCGTGCTATATATATATATCGGTCCATGTAGGCCGAAATTTTCATGTATTATATTCATGTGTTGTGATTATATTTATGATGTTTCGTGGTTGCTCCTATTTATTATTATTGTATTTATACATGTCGTGGTTGTATTTATACATATTGTGGTTGTACTTATACAGGTTGTGGTTGTACTCATTCATATTGTGGTGGTATTTATGTGTGTTGTGGATTTACATACATCATATGATGATCAATTTTGGTATATTTTTCTCATGGTTGTGTTTCATTGTTATTAATCAGAAATATGCCACCAAGAAAGGAAAAAGTTGCACCGGCTACTCCGGCCATGTCACAAGCCGCCATTAGGAAACTTGTGAAAGATAGCATAGCTGAAGCTATTGTCATTGAAAGAGAAAATGTTGCTGCTAGGGCTGCTGAAGCCACACCACAAGTTGAAACATCCGAGCAAGCTAGCAATGCAACTGTTGGACGTAAGTGTACGTTCAAGGATTTCAAAACTGGTGATCCTATCAAATTCAAAGGTACCGAAGGAGCTATTGCTATGATTCGTTGGTTTGAGCATACCGAATCGGTATTTAGTATATGCAATTGTCCCGAGGAATCCAAGGTAAAGTTTGCTGTTAGCACACTTCTTGATCAAGCTATGTCATGGTGGACTACATATGCTAAGCCTATAGGTATTGAAAATGCCTACAAACTTTCATGGGACGAATTCAAGAAACTGTTGACCAAGAAGTTTTGTCCTCGTACGGAAGTGAAAAAGATGGAAATCGAGTTTTATGAGCTCGTGACTGTGGGAAACGACATTGAAACATACATTCGAAGGTATCAAGAGTTAGCTGCATTGTGTCCGTCTATGGTTCCGGACAATGAGAAGTTGTTAGAAAATTTCATCGGTGGTTTACCCGAGAACATCCGTGGTGATGTGATTTCATTTGATCCGCAAACACTTGATGAGGCAATTAGGATGTCTCAGAAACTTATGGTTCAGATAGTAAGAAAGGGAAAGTCTTCAAGCAACACCAATAGCAACACCAACACCAACTCTAACCGTAACTACAACAACAACAACACCAACAACTACCGAAACAACAACAACAATTACAACAATAACCGAAACAACTCCAACAATAACAACAACAACAAGAGAAAGTGGGATAACAACAATAACCAGGGTGGCAATGCTACTCAACCACCACCCAAGAAACAAGACAATGCAAAGGCCTATGCTGCAGGTCCAATTGAAAAAGGTTATCATGGCACATTACCCAAATGCAACAAATGTCAAACCCATCATAAACAAGGAAACTGTCCAAAACCATGTAACCATTGTGGAAAGATTGGTCATCAAGCAAGAGAATGCAGGTCTCAGCCTATGGAGGGTAATCAAAGACCTCCGGTGACATGTTTTGGATGTGGTGAAGTTGGGCACTTCGCGAATAAATGTCCGAAAGGAAAGAATCAAGGTTCGGGAAACCAAGGAGGGACGGCTACTGGAAGGGCCTATGTTATGGGAGGTGGAGATGTCAGGGAGGATCCGAATGTTGTTACGGGTACGTTTCTCGTCAATAATCGTTATGCAACCATTTTATTTGATACTGGAGCCGATAGAAGTTTTGTTTCTATTACATTTGCATCATTACTCAACATTGAACCAACTACATTAGACATTTCCTATCACGTTGAACTAGCTAATGGGTCTTTAGTTAGCACCAACACCATTATCCGCGGTTGCACTCTCAATTTCCTAAATCATCCATTCAATATCGACCTCATGCCCGTAGAACTTGGTAGTTTCGACATTGTTATAGGTATGGATTGGTTGTCTCGACATCGTGCAAGAATCATTTGTGATGAGAAGGTTGTTCATCTTCCTTATGACGGTGAAACTTTAGTTGTTCGTGGGGAACGAAGTGGAACTAGGCTCAGTATCATATCATACATCAAGACCGGAAAATATATAAAGAAGGGTTGTTATGCATTTTTGGCTCATATTACGGAAAAGAAGTCGGATGAGAAACGACTTGAAGATGTACCAATTGTTAAGGATTTTCCAGAAGTTTTTCCGGACGAATTGCCAGGACTTCCACCTAAACGTCAAGTCGAATTTCAGATCGACTTAGTACCAGGAGCTGCGCCAGTTGCGCGAGCACCTTATCGACTTGCACCTTCAGAAATGCAAGAGTTGTCAAACCAATTGCAAGAGCTATTGGATAAAGGATTCATTAGACCGAGTTCTTCGCCTTGGGGAGCTCCAGTTTTGTTTGTAAAGAAGAAAGATGGATCTTTTAGAATGTGTATCGACTATCGTGAATTAAACAAGTTAACGGTGAAGAATCGTTACCCACTTCCTAGAATCGACGATTTGTTCGATCAGTTACAAGGTTCCAATTATTACTCCAAGATCGATTTACGATCCGGTTACCATCAGTTAGGAGTACGGGAAGAGGATATCCCGAAAACAGCCTTTAGAACTCGTTATGGTCATTATGAGTTCCAAGTGATGCCGTTCGGATTAACCAATGCACCAGCTGTGTTCATGGACCTCATGAACAGAGTATGTAAACCATATCTAGATAAGTTTGTGATTGTATTCATTGACGATATCTTGATCTACTCGAAAAGCAAAGAAGAACACCAAGAACACCTCAAAACGATCTTAGAACTGCTCAAGAAGGAGCAATTGTATGCCAAATTTTCGAAGTGTGATTTTTGGATACGAAGAGTACAATTTCTTGGCCATGTCATTGATAGCCAAGGACTACAAGTGGATCCAGCAAAAATCGAGGCAGTAAAAGGTTGGGCTACACCTAAGACTCCTACAGAAATTCGCCAATTCTTAGGACTTGCTGGTTATTATAGAAGGTTCATCGAAGGGTTTTCTAAAATAGCGAAGCCGCTAACCAAGTTGACACAAAAGAACCAGAAATACGAATGGGAAAAGAAACAAGAGTCCGCTTTTCAGTTGTTGAAACAAAAGCTTTGCAGTGCGCCAATTTTGGCACTACCCGAAGGTATTGAGAACTTCGTGGTATATTGCGATGCTTCACATAAAGGACTTGGAGCCGTGTTAATGCAAAATGAGAAAGTGATAGCTTATGCATCTCGACAGCTCAAGAAACACGAGAAGAATTACACTACACATGATTTAGAGTTGGGTGCTGTGGTTTTTGCACTCAAGATTTGGAGGCATTATCTTTATGGTACAAAGTGCGTAGTATTCACAGACCACAAGAGTTTACAGTATATACTTGATCAAAAGGAACTCAATATGAGGCAACGTCGTTGGCTAGAATTGCTTAGTGATTACGACTGTGAAATTCGATATCATCCGGGGAAAGCCAATGTTGTGGCTGATGCACTCAGTCGGAAAGAACGAATCAAACCACTAAGGGTTAGGTCATTGGGAATGACAATTATTTCTCCGTTACCATCAAAAATTCTTGAGGCTCAGATTGAGGCACTCAAGGAAGAAAACCGACCAAGTGAGAAAATCTATGGTATGCCGGAGAATAAGAATGGTTTTGTGAAGAGATCGGACGGAGTATTATGTTTCAAGGACAGAAGTTGGATACCTCTATACGGTGGAATACGAGAATTAATTATGCATGAATCACACAAGTCGAAGTACTCAATTCATCCAGGATCTGATAAGATGTATCAAGATCTCAAGAGACTTTATTGGTGGCCAGATATGAAAGCCGAAATAGCTAGGTATGTTAGCAAATGCCTTACTTGTGCTAAAGTTAAAGCCGAGTACCAAAAACCATCAGGGTTACTTCAACAACCGGAAATTCCACAATGGAAATGGGAATGCATTGCAATGGATTTTATCACTAAATTACCCAAGACATCAGGTGGTTACGATGCTATTTGGGTGATTGTAGATCGCCTCACCAAATCAGCCCACTTTATACCAATTAGAGAGACTTACTCTATGGAACAACTCACTAGACTTTATATCAAGGAAATAGTCTCGAGGCACGGCGCACCAGTTTCCATCATTTCCGACAGAGATAGTCGTTTTACATCAAACTTTTGGCGATCATTGCAAGATTCATTTGGATCTAAGTTAGACATGAGCACTGCCTATCATCCTCAGACCGATGGTCAAAGTGAAAGGACCATTCAAACACTTGAAGACATGCTGAGGGCATGTGTGATCGATTTTGGAAATGGTTGGGCTAATCATTTGCCATTAATCGAATTTTCCTATAACAACAGCTACCATTCCAGTATAAAAGCCGCACCATTTGAGGCACTCTATGGTCGTAAATGCCGCTCACCAGTTTGTTGGGCCGAAGTTGGTGATTCACAATGTACCGGACCGGAGTTGGTACGGGATACAACTGAAAAGATAATTAAGATTCGAGAGAGACTCGAAACGGCTAGAAGTCGACAGAAAAGTTATGCAGATATTCGACGCAAACCATTAGAATTTCAAGTTGGGGAAAAAGTCATGTTGAAAGTCTCGCCTTGGAAAGGCGTGATACGTTTTGGGAAACGCGGGAAGTTGAACCCGAGATACATTGGGCCATTTAAGATTCTAGAAAGAGTCGGTCCGTTAGCTTACAAGCTTGAACTACCGTCGGAACTCAGCAATATTCATAACACGTTTCATGTCTCTAATCTCAAGAAATGTCTTTCTGATGAAACGTCCGTCATTCCACTAGAAGAGATCGAGCTAGATGATAAGCTTAATTTTGTGGAAGAACCCGCAGAAATCATGGACCGTGAGGTCAAACAATTGAAGCAGAGTCGAATTCCTATCGTGAAAGTTCGCTGGAATTCTCGAAGAGGTCCCGAATTTACTTGGGAACGAGAAGACCAAATGCGACTCAAATATCCGCATCTTTTCACCGAGTCAACTTCCAAGACCAACAACCGCTGAATTCAGGGACTGAATTCCTCCTTGGATGGGCGACTGTCATAATTCTCAAATTTTCAGGTCAATTCATTATTCCCGACATTTCCTATTCATTGAATTTCAATTCAACATTTCACGTAAACAGGGTTTACGGGTATCCATTTGACGAGACCGGGTAGGTTAAGTCACATTTTCAACCATCGTACATTTCCTAGACTAGGGTTAGTCTACATTGCATCACGACATCATTTGCATTCTATTCCACTCGTAAATATATATTTTCAAGTTACCCTTATTTATTTATTTGTATATAAATAATAAGACAAGTTATTAATTTTTAACCTAATGTACCAAACAAATTCCACTAGTGCACTAATATATTTTTATATTAGTTATTTTTCCATTTAGGTTATAAAAATATACTTTATTTATTTTTGGTGATTAACCAAATAATAAACATTTACTTGAACCTATATACCAAATAAAAGTATAATAATAAAGCAATACCTATCAAAATACCCAATGTGTATGAAAATTATATTTTTATAATTTTTACAACTTTATTATATCCCGTATAGTCCCGATATATTTTATGTTTAATTAACCCGGTACACGATAACGCTAAAAATACCAAACGATGCACTAAACGGTACCCCGTAAAACAAATTGTGGGACAAAAAGTGACTAACCTTCCACCTCTTCATGAGGTGGCCGGTTTTGGGTGTCACCTAGGACACTTGTGTCTCTCATAATCACCCAACTTATTACCACTATCTCATATAGTTTACTAGTTATTTTTTTACATGCATTCTTAGATCAAAAATCATTTTCTTTCTCTCTTGCCTTGCCCTTGTGCTCGTTCCAACCAAGAAGACCAAGAAGAACATTTTTTTTTCAAGTTTCAAATTATATTCAAGTAGTAGACACATCCATTACAAGGTTTTGAGATAGAAACTTATGGATTGTTAGGTTTTTACATGTTAAAAGAGTTAAGGCTTCCAAGTAAGTGAACCACTAATTTTTATATAAATTTCACCATGAAATCCTTGTTAGGTTTATGTAGAAATTATTGAATTCGCTGAATAAAAATAAGTAGATTGATTTATACTAAGATACTTTTATTGATAATGTGTATGTATATGTTACAGACTCGACCATATATATACTGATGAAACGTTGCAATTTGGCAGTTATAACGTTTAAAGTAAGACAAACCTATACTAACGGTATCAACATATACACGTTGTATCCCTAATAACTTAACGACCCATATGTGCGCCAAGCCATATACATATGGGTTTTCAATTCAACTAATAACTAATCACAATATCAACCTACCCCTATCTTTTGCTTCTATAAACATTATACGTCAACATTCCCCCCTAATGTTCATAGACGGCAAAAGTCTTCAATCTTCAAAGTTCTTTTATAGCATGGTTCAACATCTTCGTATGATCAGGTTTGCTTCCAACTTTGCATTCGCCTTTGTAGTGTCCAAATTCTTTGACTTGTACTCTTATCTGACTCGGTCTTGACACCATCTTTTTTCTTCCATGGTTTCAATTATTGTCTTGCCCTCGTCCTGGTCTTCTTGACTGAATTCTCATGCCGGCAACGTTCACCTGTGTTCCTTGGTCTCTCCTTTTTCTCTACTTTGCTGATAAAGTGGTTACTGATCCATCTTCTTCGTTTTTTTTTTTTTTTTTTTTTTTTTTTTTTTTTTTTTTTTTTTTTTTTTTTTTTTTTTATTTTTTTTTTTTTTTTTGACTGCCTTTGCATCGTTCCTCGAAACTTTTAATGCTTCCAATGGCTTCTTGAATGGCATCGTATTAGATCCTGTAAATGCTCTATCTGCTTCCATTCATCCAGGATTTGATAAGATGTATCAAGATCTCAAGAGACTTTATTGGTGGCCAGATATGAAAGCCGAAATAGCTAGGTATGTTAGCAAATGCCTTACTTGTGCTAAAGTTAAAGCCGAGTACCAAAAACCATCAGGGTTACTTCAACAACCGGAAATTCCACAATGGAAATGGGAATGCATTGCAATGGATTTTATCACTAAATTACGCAAGACATCAGGTGGTTACGATGCTATTTGGGTAATTGTAGATCGCCTCACCAAATCAGCCCACTTTATACCAATTAGAGAGACTTACTCTATGGAACAACTCACTAGACTTTATATCAATGAAATAGTCTCGAGGCACGGCGCACCAGTTTCCATCATTTCCGACAGAGATAGTCGTTTTACATCAAACTTTTGGCGATCATTGCAAGATTCATTTGGAACTAAGTTAGACATGAGCACTGCCTATCATCCCCAGACCGATGGTCAAAGTGAAAGGACCATTCAAACACTTGAAGACATGCTGAGGGCATGTGTGATCGATTTTGGAAATGGTTGGGCTAATCATTTGCCATTAATCGAATTTTCTTAAAACAACAACTACCATTCCAGTATAAAAGCCGCACCATTTGAGGCACTCTATGGTCGTAAATGCCGCTCGCCAGTTTGTTGGGCCGAAGTTGGTGATTCACAATGTACCGGACCGGAGTTGGTACGGGATACAACTGAAAAGATAATCAAGATTCGAGAGAGACTCGAAACGGCTAGAAGTCGACAGAAAAGTTATGCAGATATTCGACGCAAACCATTAGAATTTCAAGTTGGGGAAAAAGTCATGTTGAAAGTCTCGCCTTGGAAAGGCGTGATACGTTTTGGGAAACGCGGGAAGTTGAACCCGAGATACATTGGGCCATTTAAGATTCTAGAAAGAGTCGGTACGTTAGCTTACAAGCTTGAACTCCATCGGAACTCAGCAATATTCATAACACGTTTCATGTCTCTAATCTCAAGAAATGTCTTTCTGATGAAACATCCGTCATTCCACTAGAAGAGATCGAGCTTGATGATAAGCTTAATTTTGTGGAAGAACCCGCAGAAATCATGGACCGTGAGGTCAAACAATTAAAGCAGAGTCGAATTCCTATCGTGAAAGTTCGCTGGAATTCTCGAAGAGGTCCCGAATTTACTTGGGAACGAGAAGACCAAATGCGACTCAAATATCCACATCTTTTTACCGAGTCAACTTCCAAGACCAACAATCGCTGAATTCAGGGACTGAATTCCTCCTTGGATGGGCGACTGTCATAATTTTCAAATTTTCAGGTCAATTCATTATTCCCAACATTTCCCATTCATTGAATTTCAATTCAACATTTCACGTAAACAGGGTTTACGGGTATCCATTTGACGAGACCGGGTAGGTTAAATCACATTTTCAACCATCGTACATTCCTATACTAGGGTTAGTCTGCATTGCATTACGACATCATCATTTCCTATTCATTGAATTTCAATTCAACATTTCACGTAAACAGGGTTTACGGGTATCCATTTGACGAGACCGGGTAGGTTAAGTCACCTTTTCAACCATCGTACATTTCCTAGACCAGGGTTAGTCTACATTGCATCACGACATCATTTGCATTCTATTCCACTCGTAAATATATATTTTCAAGTTACCCTTATTTATTTATTTGTATATAAATAATAAGACAAGTTATTAATTTTTAACCTAATGTACCAAACAAATTCCACTAGTGCACTAATATATTTTTATATTAGTTATTTTTCCATTTAGGTTTTAAAAATATACTTTATTTATTTTTGGTGGTTAACCAAATAATAAACATTTACTTGAACTTATGTACCAAATAAAAGTATATTAATAAAGCAATACCTATCAAAATACCCAATGTGTATGAAAATTATATTTTTATAATTTTTACGACTATATTATATCCCGTATAGTCCCGATATATTTTACGTTTAGTTAACCCGGTACACGATAACGCTAAAAATACCAAACGATGCACTAAACGGTACCCCGTAAATCAAATTGTGGGACAAAAGTGACTAACCTTCCACCTCTTCATGAGGTGGCCGGTTTTGGTGTCATAAGGACACATGGTGTCACCAAATTTACCCAACTATACTTCCACTATATCTCTTATATTCATTAGTTACTATTACATGCAAATTAAAGATCAAAAAAATTTCCTACTCTTCTCTTTGTGCTCATTGTGCTCGTTCCATATACAAGACCAAGAAGGACCAAAAGTTTTCAAGTATCAAGTTATTTTA
>LBNU01032357.1:5585-23481 GCA_014162995.1 Artemisia annua | reverse complement strand
AAGGAAATGTTTAAGGTCAAACGAACTGTAGTCGGCCAATGCTTCAAAACGGGTAATGCTAATCTATTTTGCTATTACTATAATAGTCTAAATACAGTTTCAGCCTTTAGTGTTTAATTGTCGTCGTGATTTTCTCAGGAACAAAACAGGGAGATCAGAAGATAGTTGCTTTGCCTTTTGGTTATGATCAACGTGGATAGTCCCTGAGTAAATTCATCATCAGAAGCTAAACCACATAAAACATATGTACTAAAATCTTATTTGTTATATTAGGAATTTCTTTCCACCATTTGTGTTAACTTATCAGCTTTGGAGACAAGCTGCTAAATAACAAGACTTTTACTCATAAACCTTATGTATAGATATATAGTATATATAGATTTCAAATTAATATCTATCATTTTTTTGCTTTTGTCAAGTATAATTTTGGTTTACAATTTACATGACATGTT
This sequence comes from Artemisia annua, assembly GCA_014162995.1. Taxonomy (NCBI): domain Eukaryota; kingdom Viridiplantae; phylum Streptophyta; class Magnoliopsida; order Asterales; family Asteraceae; genus Artemisia; species Artemisia annua. Next base: position 23,029 of record LBNU01032357.1, on the reverse strand, counting down.
CTGCAATTTATTTGTTTCCAAACTTTATCTACATGTGGTGTATAACAACAGATATAGTACCCATTCTTTTTTGCGCTATCTTACAAAATGCTTTTGTACACAAACAACCTAAACTGCTTCTTTATCAAAACGCCCCGCTGCAACGCGCGGGATTTCTACCTAGTTCATTATTAAAATTATGGAATAATGATGCCACATCCTTTACACTGTTTGTAAATTATTTATTATTAAAACTGTTCATACTGTTTGCACTATATAAACATTGATAATTAAACCAAAGAATTATTCATGAAGGTATTAATGAATAATGAAAACAAAACAGTAAATTATTAAGAATACTGTATGTTTTAAGGCTATGCACAATGGACCGGAATAAATTCGGTCGAATGATTATGTGACCGAATTGCAATTCGGTCGACACCTCTGTGGAGGGTATTATGCAAATCGGTTGACGGACGAAATCTTGTGTATTCGGCTGCCCAAACGACCAAGTTCACACTCCACAAAACTCCAAAAAATCATACCTTTGGCTGAGAAACTCAAACCATAAAACTCATGAATTCATTTCATATAAATAAACAAATCTACAAAGTACCAAAGTGATTTGCATGACTTTGAGCCCAGCTGCAACTGATCTGCATGTTCTTCAATATCAAAACTAGAATTAGCGAAAGAGGTTGATCCAATGGAGGTCAACCGGAGGTGGCCATGGTTTGGCTTGTAACTTTGGGAAGATAAAGTCGGAATTGCAAGTTGCTACCTTGTGGTTTGGCTTGTAAAACTCCACCTGTGTTTAAAGTTGGCTTGTAATATGGTTGGAAGACAAAGTCTATTGGCTTGTAATAACTCCACATGGTTTGGCTTTTGTATTATGGGAAGACAAAATCTATTGGAATTGCAAGTTGCATGCATAGGTACGTATCTATAGGTTTGCATTTTTTGCATGTCACATAACACGTATACACGCAAGATTGTTTTAAACTTGACACGTTTCATTTACATGCAAGAATTACTTGGGTAAGTTTGATTATTTTAAAAAAATAAAAATAAAAAATAAATAAATAAAAAGATGATGCAATATGGGTCACCACTGTGAGGAGAGAGGTGAATATGGGTTGAAGAGAGAAAAAGCTGATTTGGAAGCTGGAAAGATGATGCAATATAGGTCACCACTGTACCTAGCCTAAGAGTGGTTCTTAGCTTAACATATTGTGATCAACTTAATTAAGAATACCGTTATACATCGTATTCATACTTTGTTATATCAGGTTGGAGTCTATCTCCCTACCTACAAACTCAAGGTTTTGGAGTAACTGTTACAACACATTAAATATAGAGTAAAATACATCGTTAGTCCCTGAACTTTCCACAAAACATCACCATGCCCTCTAACTTTCTAAAAACGTCGTGTGGCGTCCAAAAGTTGGGATTTTGAGGCTGAATGCTTCCCTTGACCAGAAATTGTGAGGTCAACGCTAAGTTTTGGTACATTTTGCAAGGGCAATATTGGTCCAACCACATTTGCATCTAGGGTATGGTTAATATCTAACCCTACATATTGCATGTTATTGTTAATTCTTTAATTTCACTGTTACATTGGTAGATAGTTGCAAATGTACGGTTACAAAATATGGTTTGATGTTACATTGGAATTCATGTTATTGTTATTGTTATTGTTATTGTTATTGTTATTATTATTATTATTATTATTATTATTATTATTATTATTATTATTATTATTATTATTATTATTATTATTATTATTATTATTATTATTATTATTATTATTATTATTATTATTATTATTATTATTATTATTATTATTATTATTATTATTATTATTATTATTATTATTATTATTATTATTATTATTATTATTATTATTATTATTATTATTATTATTATTATTATTATTATTATTATTATTATTATTATTATTATTATTATTATTATTATTATTATTATTATTATTATTATTATTATTATTATTATTATTATTATTATCTAACAATAACATGCATTTGTATCTGATGTAACCTTGTACAATTACTGGGATATGGTTTGAACATAGGTTCATCAAATGTTAAGTGGCCACTGGGTTTAATTTGGTTTTCGTGATAAAAAGGTGTGATCGATTGTGGAACGTATAGCATTACATTTAGCATTTCGTTAGTTCATACATACAAACCATGGAAATTAAACAAAAGACATTTAGCATTTCGTTAATTAGTTCATACATACAAACCATGGAAATTAAACAAAAGACATAAAACATAAACATATGAGACCACACAAAAGAAACTTCAACCATTCATGGCCTCAATATGTTCTTCCTTGGTCTGGACTTCCTCCTCAGCATCAGCAATGAGATCATTCAGGCTTTGCAGCTTAGCCCTGGCATTCTCCCTGTCATCCCTAAGATCATGCAAAGTGTCAAAGAGGTTTTCCCCCTCTCCAAGACCTTCCAACTCAGCGATTAAAGCATTAAACTGCCCAATCTCATTCTTCACTGTGGTGGCCTCATCACGCATCCTATTTATAAAGCCACGGAGACTGGAGAGTTGTTGACCCTTGAAGAAACTCATGTAACCCTCAACAGAGGTCTCCCCGCTAAACTCAATCAGGTCATCAATCACACGCCTAGCAACTTGGTTTGGTCTTGATGGTGCTGCCATTGATAATGAATTTTGGGTAAAATAAGGTTTGATTGAAATGATTTTAATAATTGTTGAAAAAGAGTGGTAGGGATCGTGATGTGGGAAGTAGGGTTTATATAGGGGATTTTTGTGGTGGAGATTAGCGGTGTGAAAGTGGTGTGATTAATACGCGTTGGAACCATCATGACGATTAAGTTGCAGGCGGCGGTTTCTTTCAGAAAAACGAGGAGAGAGTACTCGGGACGATGAGAACTCATAAATCGTGTGTATGAAGTCATAATGTTTAAAACAAAATCAGAACACGGTTGGTCCCTAAAATTGAATGTAGGGTTAGATATTAACCATACCCTAGTTGCAAATGTGGTTGGACAATATTGCCCTTGGAAAATGTACCAAAACTTAGCGTTGACCTCACCATTTCTGGTCAAGGGACGCATTCGGCCACTAATTCCCAACTTTTGGACGCCACACGACGTTTTTAGAAAATTAGGGTGCATGGTGATGTTTCGTGGAAAGTTCAGTGACCAACGATGTATTTTACTCTTAAATATAAAATAAATTAACTTCTTATCCATATTGATCTTCTTAGAATCATAAGCTACTTTTTAGATCGTCTACTGATGAACTCAAATAAGTACATATTATTATCATCATTTATCCTATTTATTTGACTTGTTTTACTATATTATTTATGAGAATCGGTACTTTAATGTTTACTTTAGTAATTCTCAAGTAAAAACGAGCAATAGGTGAAACTTGGCGATTTTGGACTAATTATGGAGCAAAACAAGCGAGATGTCAAAAGTCTACTGAAATCCAGAAGATGCGCCGTATCTATCTGAACAGATACGCCGCAATATCATACTTAGATGAATTCGAACACCATTGCCTGACTTTGAAGAATGCGCCGTATGTAATTTTATCATGCGCCGCATATGAAACTTTGGTCAACGAAGAAGATCAAGCTCGTTCTACTCCAGATACGCCGCATTACACTTCTGACATACGGCGTATCACTATCAAGACTTCACCATATACAATCCAAGATACTGAAGGACATGAGCCAGATACAAGAATCAAGATACGCCGCATCTGAAGACGGTGTACGAATATTCCAGAATATATTAATCTTGGACCTCACGCGAAGTTAAGTCAATGCGCCGCATCTACTTACTCAATGGGCCGCATCGAGCCCTCAAACAGAAACTATAAATACCCCAAGACCTAGACGAATTTTGTGTGCAACATAACCCTATGGAGACGAACTCAGTCGAAGAAGCAACATAAAACACACCAAAACGAAGATATTAGAGCTGTAAGAAGGTCCTGCATATATTTAATTCATTAAGTAGTTTTGTTTTATTGTAATAGTACGCTTTAATTCATCAGGATTGATGGGCTTGTGGCCACCATACTGCTCCCCTTAAAATTGCTTTCCCATCAATTAAAGTCTATATGATGATGTTTTTGGTGACTTATATTAGTGCTTTGATAACCTCTGTGTCTAGCTGAGTCTTGCTTGGGCTGCCATACTCCTTCCTCACCTATTTAGCTGACGTCTTTGGATAAATAGGATAGACATAAGTGATCATTAAGGGTTTACTCGCCAATATAATGAGATCCAACTAGACATATAAGATTACGATACGCTTCATATAGAACTAGCAATAAAACAAGTGACAAGCTACTTAATTATCAGGATAGGCCTTCTTCTGCTTCTAATTATCTATCTGTGTAACTATTCGCTGATTCGTGCTCATTAGTTTAATTTACTGTTTAATATAACCAATTTGTGCCAGTATCTCAGGCTGAACCCCCTTTCGTTAGATTAGGCTGTAAAACTAACTTAGGACATTAAAATATTGATTAGGTTAATTAGATAATACTTTCCACGCTTAGTGATCGACACTCTGCTTACCATTATATTCATACTGACCGGGTACACTGCTTGTTAAGTGTGTGTGTTATTGATAAGTCGGCTAAATATAAATTTAAAACTTGAGTAGGCATTAACACTGCTAAACCGCAACGACACATCACGCGCATCAAGTTTTTTTGGCGCCGCTGCCGGAGAGTGAATTGTTATTATATATTAATTTGATTAGTATTTTAATTAGATTTTTCTTTTTATTAGGTTTTTAGATTGTAACCACTAACTTGTTGTATATTAGTTAGATTGCATTCATTGTATAATTTGCATATTTACTGTTTTATGTGTGTTTTTATTTTCAGTAATTTTTATTTATTTTTATTTTTCAGTATTTTTCTGCATACTGCTGTTGTTGTATTGTGCTGATACAAGCGATACGGCGCATCTGTTTCTCAGATGCGGCATATTGCATTTTAATTTTTTTATAAATACTACGCGTTTAATAATTNTTATTAGGTTTTTAGATTGTAACCACTAACTTGTTGTATATTAGTTAGATTGCATTCATTGTATAATTTGCATATTTACTGTTTTATGTGTGTTTTTATTTTCAGTAATTTTTATTTATTTTTATTTTTCAGTATTTTTCTGCATACTGCTGTTGTTGTATTGTGCTGATACAAGCGATACGGCGCATCTGTTTCTCAGATGCGGCATATTGCATTTTAATTTTTTTATAAATACTACGCGTTTAATAATTCGAGTACGGCGCATCTTTCCCCAAGATACGGCGTATTCTGTTTTTAATAAGAAATTTTTTTCGAAACCCTAACGCCATGCGACGATCTGTTTTTGCAAATACGACGTATTTTATATTTAAATTAAAAACAGTTTTCGAATTAATTAAACAGAAGTGACGCATCGATTTTTATCGATACGGCGCGTTTACTGAATCTAAAATCTTGTATTTTGAAACGCAACGAAAATACGGCGCATTAGCTTCTGCTTTTGCGGCACATTTAATTTCTATAAATATAACTGAATTTTAATATTTAACAGATACGGCGCATTCTAATTTAAAAAGCTACGTATCTATTTTCTGAACAAAAGTCTGATTTTAATTTTAACATAATAAGATACGGCGTATCCCTTTTCCAGTATATCAACAACTTTTATCAATTTATCAATTTCTCTTCCAGCAAACAAATCCTACTGATAGTTTTATGCTGATTTCAGAAAGCACCAGAAACAACGATGCTGCCAACCAGAGATAAGACACAAGCTAACAATAGTGCCGGGATTGCCAAACAATGGTTCGAAGGTAACAACAAGTTTGTTATAAGAGGGCAATTTCTCAATTTTTTACGAGATAACGCCTTCTGCGGATTTAAGAATAAAGACGCTAATGAACACATGGAAAGAATCCTTGAAATTGCTCAACTCTACAAAACAAAGAATATGACCTATAACCAATTTATGCTCCGAGTATTTCCAAATACACTAGCAGCGGAAGCAATGCGTTGGCTGAACTTTGAACTCAGCAAACTTATTACCAGTTGGGTTGAGCTTAAAATTAAGTTTTTTGAGAAATTTAGCAAAGAGTTCACCTGTTGGTTGAGATTTAAGTTTCGTTACCCTGGAAAAATCAGTCCATCTCTGAAGAATGAGCTTTGGAATTATTGGAGAGCAGGGAATGACGAAGAAGAGATGGAAGATGAGGGAGTGAATTGTTTAGAATTGAGACAAACTTGTTTGATTATGAAACCCCTCTGTGCAAGGAATTTAACTAGTTTAATTATTTGTTAAAAATTGATACTGATCTGTTTACTGGAGACTTGCCGGGGTTCAAAACTTATGATGAATTCAAAAACACCTGGTACTATGAATGGAACGACCAAATACCATGGATTTGGGATAAACCATGGGAATATGGGCATATTAATCACACTTGTGAACCTTTCTGTTTCAATGATGGAAATAGTGAATGGCCAACTTGTGATTGGAAGAATGATGGGACCTGCAATGGGGGAAGCATAATTGGAATGAAACGAGTTGGCAACGATGTTTACTTTGAAGACTACGATTGGTATAATAAAGTTGAAGACTGTCCGTGTAGGGCGAAGCCTTTATAAGAAAAAGGTAGAATAAAATACTTAAAGGAACTAAAGGGAGAATCGAATACTACTTTCTGAGAATGGGCACATAGAGAATTTGATGATTACACAAGGCTTAATCGACGATTACAATGGGAATTAAAAAGAAAGTGGGACGAGATCCAAGATTAGTATCAATCCATTAATTTGGTAAATTATTATCCCGATGATGACAACGATGAGTCACAAAGAAAATTAATAGAAGAACTTGATGACTATTTGAGTACGAATCATTATTCTAAATTTGTTGATAAAGACGAGGAAAAGTTCATCAAGAGAAAATGTCGACTACTTGGGATCACTTATAATAACCCACCCATGATAATTTCTGAAAAATTTGAAGTCGTCAAATACTCTTTGGGACCATATGAAGAATATGTTGCGACAAAGACCAAATAACATATTAGATTAAGTCGATCAGAAGAAAATGTTGCGGAACTATATGGTAACATCTTTCGAATGAAGAAAGAAGGATGGCACGTGACAAGAACAAAATTGGAGCTGAACGTGAGTCTAACTTGAAGACTCTGGAATAAAGACAAGTGCTGACCGGGAGACAACCCGGGATTTTTTATCTTATTTTCCTGTTTTGTGTCGAGTCTGTCAGACCTACAGAAGATGCGGCGCATCTCCATCATAGGATGTGGCGTACCATATGCACTGGTCATATCTTTTTATTTTTCTGCATTTTTATTTTAAGACTTTAAAACATTCTGTCAATTTATTTAATGCGGCGCATCCCTGGTTAAGGATGCGACACATCATTTATTCTGATTCGTATTAATTCCAGGCTCGATACGGCGCATCTTCTTCCATAAGATGCGGCGTATCGACTGACCTGATGATTTACAGTTTAATTTTTTAGGTTTTATTTTACTAACTACTAATGTATTATGCAAGTTTGAACCTTCTTAACTCAGGTGTTAAAAAAAATAAAGAATTTTGTAAAAAGGGGTGAGGCAGGGTCGAACCTGAGACCTCCCCCTTATGAGAGTGTTATAGATGTACCTGGATACCATGCGCCCTAGGGTCTTTTCTTGTTATATCCATACATCCAGTTCTATTTANCGATACGGCGCATCTTCTTCCATAAGATGCGGCGTATCGACTGACCTGATGATTTACAGTTTAATTTTTTAGGTTTTATTTTACTAACTACTAATGTATTATGCAAGTTTGAACCTTCTTAACTCAGGTGTGTTAAAGTCTTGGTGGTATTATAGATTCCTGCACTTTCTCTGGAAACATCATTCATGAAGCTTAAATGTTCTCATCCACAAGAAAGTTAATTTTTGCTCATAAACGCATAATGGAGGATCATTTCGAGCAAATATCAGGGGAGTTTTTCTATTCTAATTTTTTTATTTTTCAGTTTTTAACCTTTAACACAAACAACGAGGACGTTGTTTAACTTAAGTGGGGGGATGGAGAATTAGAACGCTTACTTGTCCCAAACTTTTTCAAAATATGCTTAAAATGCGCTTAATATATCAAAATTTAAAAATTTTTAGCATGTTTTTGTTTAAGTATAAATTACATAACCGCACACTTAACCTTATTTCTTCCAAAAATTAAAACTTTAGTGTGCCGGTGACTTGTAAACTTTAGAACTTGGCTTGTATACTATTCGAGACCACCATAATGAGTATTATCAATATAATTGGAGTGACTTGTCTAACTTGGTAAATTTCTAGGATTACACCCAAAAAGCCTTTATATGTTATGTGATATTAACTAACTACACTGGTTAGTTAACCCCCATATAAACCCTTTTGTTTACTCTCACTTTTAGAGTAAGATACCCCTAAAAAACCCTCAGAGCCATTCCTTTCGTTTCTTACGCCTTTATTAAAATGTTTCGTTACACCCTTACACCTTAGCCTACCCTGTAGATTAAAATCCGTGGTTAGTTACTTTAGGCAAAGTGTGTTTTCTTACATTACCTGTGTTCGCGTACGTAATTCATTATCTTTGGTTAGGTCGGGAAATTGCACAATGCAATTGGAGTGAAAGTACATATTGTATAATTTTTGTTTATTTTCGTGTGTTTACTACTTTCATTATTACAGTTATATCTGAAAGTTGTGAAATTTTACACATATTAAAAAAAAGCGAAAAAAATAGAAAAGAAAAAGAAAGAGAAGAAGTTGGAAGCTTATTTAACCAACTTATGTAAAGTTTTGTATTAAGTGGGAGATATCACCACTTTTTGTTATTGTATTATATTTATGGATTGAATAGGAGTTGGCTGTTATGGGAACGCCAACTAAGGTTTATTCTTTGTTTAAAATTTTGTTGAGTATAATTCGTGTCCACCTAAAGCGTGAGTTACACGAGTCAAAAGCGTGAGTTATTCAATGATATGAGTCTTATTCATGGGATGGTTGGGAAAGTAATTAATCACACTTAGGATTTTAATCTATTTGTTTGTTTATTTTTTATTTTACACCAATTTATATTCTAAATGTTATCCCTACCCAACCGTATTGTTATATTCGTTGTTAGCTTTCGAGCATCCGGATATGATGATAGCTAAGTAAGAATATTAAATATGAATAAGGTAGTGACCATCTGAGTATTAGATTAATTGACTAGCGCGCAAGCGATCTAGTGTGTGACTTGGTGACCATCCGTTATGCAAGTAACGCGCCAGCGATCCAAGAAGTGCACTAGTGACCATCCGTTAGTTGAAGCGTCGAAGACTCGCGCTAGCGATCTACCAAGTTTATGCAGGGGATGTTTGAACGAAGCTAGGTTCAACCCTTAAGCCTCAAAACCCTTTTTACCGCTTTAGACTTGTTACTCCTTGGCTTTAGTGGGGGAGATGCGTATACTTGTCAAGCTTATGATAGAATATTCGTCACAACTAAGCAACTAAACAATTTAGAATTGTTTTTATATTGAAAAATTATATAATTCTACTTCGTTAAGTGTTTGGTTGTGTGATTAAGATAAAATGAATACGTGCTTAATGATAAAAATAAATCCTAATACCTTTTAGAATACATTTTCATAAGATTAAATCTAAGGTTTACTTGGGGACAAGTAAAGTTCAAGTGGGGGGATATTGATGAACTCAGATAAGTACATATTATTATCATCATTTATCCTATTTATTTGACTTGTTTTACTATATTATTTATGAGAATCGGTACTTTAATGTTTACTTTAGTAATTCTCAGGTAAAAACGAGCAATAGGTGAAACTTGGCGATTTTGGACTAATTATGGAGCAAAACAAGCGAGATGTCAAAAGTCTACTGAAATCTAGAAGATGCGCCGTATCTATCTCAACAGGTACGCCGCAATATCATACTTAGATGAATTCGAAGACAATTGCCTGACTTTGAAGAATGCGCCACATTTAATTCTAACAAGCGCCGCATATGAAACTTTGGTCAACGAAGAAGATCAAGCTCGTTCTACTCCAGATACGCCGCATTACACTTTTGACATACGACGTATCACTATCAAGACTTCACCAGATACAATCCAAGATACTGAAGGACATGCACCGGATACAAGAATCAAGATACGCCGCATCTGAAGACGGTGTACGAATATTCCAGAATATATTAATCTTGGACCCCACGCGAAGTTAAGTCAATGCGCCGCATCTACTTACTCAATGCGCCGCATCGAGCCCTCAAACAGAAACTATAAATACCCCAAGACCTAGACGAATTTTGTGTGCAACATAACCCTAAGGAGCCGAATTCAGTCGAAGAAGCAACACAAGACACACCCCAAACGAAGATATTAGAGCTGTAAGAAGGTCCTGCATGTATTTAATTCATTAAGTAGTTTTATTTTATTGTAATAGTACGCTTTAATTCATCAGGATTGATGGGCTTGTGGCTACCATACTGCTCCCCTTAAAATTGCTTTCCCATCAATTATAGCATAGATGATGATGTTTTTGGTGACTTATATTAATGCTTTGATAACCTCTGTGTCTAGCTGAGTCATGCTTGGGCTGTCATACCCCTTCTTCGCCTATTTAGCTGACGTCTTTGGATAAATAGGATAGACATAAGTGATCATTAAGGGCTTACTCGCCGATATAATGAGATCCAACGAGACAAATAAGATTACGATACGCTTCATATAGAACTAGCAATAAAACAAGTGACAAGCTACTTAATTATCAGGACAGACCTTCTTCTGCTTCTAATTATCTATCTGTGTATGTGTATGCTATTCGTTGATTCGTGCTCATTAGTTTAATTTACTGTTTAATATAACCAATCTGTGCCAGTCTCTCAGGCTGAACCCCCTTTCGTTAGATTAGGCTGTAAAACTAACTTAGGACATTAAAATACTGATTAGGTTAATTAGATAATACGTTCCACTCTTAGTGATCGACACTGTGCTTACCATTATATTCATACTGACCGGGTACACTGCTCGTTAAGTGTGTGTGTTATTCATAAGTCGGCTAAATATAAATTTACAACTTGAGTAGGCATTAACACTGCTAAAACGCAACGACACATCACGCGCATCATCTACCATTAATGATTTCACTTCCTGATTTTGACCCGCTCCCATGACCTAAACTGTCAAAGTTCTTGACATTTGTGGTTTCAGATTGCTCATAATCCGGTCCCTAAGACCTTTGACAGATTTATAACTCAGCAAACAATCCCCATGGCTTCTTCTTGGAGTCAACTTTTCTACTTCAACAAAATTTTCTTGAATTGAAGAAGTACTTCTTCTTGATGCTTCTGCATTAACCAAATTCCTCCATTTTATTTTATCATCAACTGAATTTTTATTATAATTATTATGACCATGATTCCATTTAAAGCTCTTGTTATTATTATCCATGTTTAATTCAATGGAATGAAGATCACTCTCACCCGAATCTTCTTCATCAACTTTTTCATCGTCGTGTTATTCATTTATCTGGGTCCCACCAAAATTACTTTTATTCATATACATCATTACCTAGGGATTGTCAACATACCGGTGGGTTGCTTGTTTGTGTTTAATTTGTAGAAACTTTCATTGATATGTTGACTCTGGGTGATTTGAGATTGATCTGTCAATAAATGAATGGACGGATTAGGGAGTGTCACATTATAGACTATTTAGGATGCGTGGTATGATAATGAGAGCTTAATGTATGGTTTGGTTTGTATTTAGAAAATCAGCATGGATATGGTTTTTAATAAAGAGTATTTGGCTCTTTCATGCTCAATATAGTTTGTCTTTTATACCCGAAATTTGATATAAATATCTTTTTAGTATTGTGCACTATATATTGGTTGTTACTAAGAGGTCGTTAATTATGCAGCAAATGTGCACATGAAGCAAAAGAAGTGGCTATTTAGTTTGGAAAATCAACTTTAAATGTGATGTGAAACATCCTCTTATTGTTTCAACTGATTATTGCACCAGTTTGCCAGTGTTTTTGTTTGATTTTGAAAAAACATTGGGTTAAAGATTTGAAATTTAGCACCAGAGTGAAGGATGAACATGGCTGATAAACTTGATGAATCTGTTCTTTGGAAAAAAAAGTAAGTAATCATTGTTAATTCAACTTCTTCTTAAATTGATCCATAAAACTCAAATATTTAGTGTTGCATAATATTTGAAGTACAATAAAAAGCATAACATAGAGTACCATACCTGGATACCAAATGCATTGCTTCAATTGTCATTCTTCCAAATGTTTCTCCAAACCTTGTGCTCACACATTGTTCAAGTAATTAAGTTTCTCCAGAAAAATGGTAGAATATACGACACTATGCAACACTTTATAAACCATCACCTAGATACATTAAGAATGGATGCCATAATATAACAACATGTGTATTGGTTGCAGTACCTAGTACTATGCAGACACTTAGTGTTGCTGGGCGCTCTGAATTCTTGCCACTGGTTCTTTTTACTTTTCTTGCTGAGCTCATTGCCATGTGTTTAAATAAACTGCATGAGCAAGTACAACATGTGTAAATAAGTTTCAAAAACATCAATAATCAGCACACCAGCTAGGGTATGGGTCTATCTTAGTTATCATATAAAGGAATAGAATAACGCGAGTTTGTTTAGAATAATCAAGAAAAGCTAAAGGATAGAAGCATGAGATGTCAACAAAAATCATTCAAAAACTTATGGCCTGTCCATCTTCCAATGTCATTTTTTAACTGTTCAAAGAAAGTTTTTACATTTGTTGCTCCTGGCACGAGTTTCGTTAAGCTTGAGGAGGCTATCCAATTTAAAACTAACAGCAGCGCCTAAAAAAACCACGTTATTTTAGTTTTTTACAGTTACAAGTGGCTATGAGCTTAACATACGTAAAAGTCATAAATACTCACCTCTTGCAGTACCCTGGTTCAAATCGTTTCCAAGAGAAAGTATCGTTTGCATGATTCTCCTAAACTTGAAAGAACTCCTAATATGATATTATCAAAAACAGTAAAAATGGATCCAATTAGATAGCCACTGATTACCTGAAAGATTAAACTTGAAAAGATAACTTTCCTGTTCTACTGATGAATATACATCGTTTAGGATAATACATAGGATTCATTTATTGGAATCTCTGCAATACAATGATTCCAACATACTGCTGAGCAAGTGGAGCAGGTCTGTAACTACTCTGCGGGAAATAGAAAAGACCATGTCAACTAAGGTATTGTGATTCTAATTAGCCAGACTTCAAAGATTAAATATAACACATTTGGGATGTGAAATCTCAGTGAATACTCATAAACTAAATAATAACACACGATGTCACATAGACAACATGTTCAGTTTAGTTCACTATAACCTGTTATAAAAAGAGAAAACAATTTAATAATCTTACCGATTTCACCATCATATATAATCTTCATAAAAGGCTGCAACCCTGAAACATAAACAAAATTAAACACTGAAAAACAAATTAAAAATAATATTAGGGTTTTGAAAAAAAGTATATTATGAATGAACTGTCATTTTTTTATGTATGTTTATATGTTTGATTAGCGTTCCCTAATCACTTCCACCAATCAGTTGAGGTTTCTTAATAAGATCATGCAGTCCACCACCTTAACTTGATATATCCATGCGCATCACTTCTAAACCTTTTAAACGCTACATAAAGTTTACCATGTTCGACTATCTTTCTCTTACAACTGTTGGTTAAAGATTCAAAGAGACAGGAAAGAAGATGGAAAAAAATACCTAACATCCTGTATCAAGAATGTAAAATAGAAAAATATTATCAACAACATACCTTGGTGCTGTAAAAAAAACAAACACACAATTGAATAATAGTTTTTGTGTATACATGAAGCCATTATAAATAATATACATGGATACATATTACCAACAAAGAAGACGAATAACCTGCACATCAAATCAGAAAAGAAAAAAAGATCACTATATCATTGATATTAGGGTTTTGAGAAGAAGGTTTTAGGGTTTGTTAGTGAATGGATAAAATACCGTATATTCATTTAAAATATTGATAGATATTGTATGATATAATGGAATAGATATACGTAATTGGTATCATGTCCTTATAGATTTGGGCTTGCAAGATATATTCTAAAAAATGTGTTGGTCTAGTGGTAATGACGTGTGTTAATGTTACAAACACCCTAAGTTCGAACCCCTCCACTATCATTTTTGAACGAATTAATTCCAGATTTTATGAAGCCCAAAAAATGCATATAAAGAAGATTAAAAAAATTGATTATATGCCACAATGTGATGACATGGCTGATAATGAATTACATGGCAATGACATGGCATTGAGTTGGCATTACGTGGCATTATCTACATGTAACGCCTCCTGTTATATATATATATATATATATATATATATATATATATATATATATATATATATATATATATATATATATATATAGAGAGAGAGAGAGAGAGAGGGGCCTTTATTTTCAGAACCCTGTTAAGTGCGAGAACTGCGAGAACCTCTTCTAGACCAATCATATTTTTTTAAATATTAAAGATTTTCATTTAATCCAAAACGGTATTATAGTAAAACACATTTTTATATTATTTTTGATTTTTTTAAAATAAATCTCTTTTCTCTTAAAACCCTTAATTTTCGGGGGTGTTTTTTTATTTTTTATTTTTTTAATTTTTTTTTTCAACATTCATGTTTTTAAAATGATTTTGTGCATGTGTATTTTTAGGAATTAATTTTTTTATTTTAGTTTTTGGAATAATTTCTTCAACATGCATTTTGTTTTCAAATACTAAGGTGCATATGTGTTTTTTTAGATAACATAAATTTATAACAAACCAAGAACGTAAATGTTAATCCCAAAATTTATAACAAACTAAGAACATAAATGTTAAATACAAAATTCGATATCGATTGAAATACAATAAAAATACAAGTTTATGAATAACAAAATACATGAATCTAATCGACCTATACACGGGTGTACTAATAATATTTAATGTAAATGGATATATGTGCACACTCATTGTTATCAACATTTTTAAAAGTCGAACATATATGCACACTCGTCGCCATCAACATTTTCAGAAGTCGAGCATATGTGCACACTCGTGTTCAATATTTTCCGAAGGTGGGCAAATGTGCGCACTCGTTGTTGTCTTCATTCTTTTACTTCAGTTACACCTGATACAAAGAAAAGTATAAAAATTACAAAAACCAAACGCAAACAAATATATGCACGTATAAAACATATATGCACACCCGTTTACAATTATTTTGTATTAACATTGAAATACATATGCACACCCTTTAAACACGTATGCACTTATAGAACATGTATGTCCACTATTATTTTGTATATCATTATTTTGTATTAACCTTTAAACACGAATGCACTTATAGAACATATATGCACACTTTCAATAACATGTGTGTTTGCAATATGTAATGATAAAATAATCATCGAAGTGGTTAGACACAACTTTAGCAATCAATGAGTTTATCCTTTTTAAGGAATATGTACACCCCTTAAAACACATACAAACAATTATAACACATATGCACTTTTACTTATATGTAAGCTTATCATCTAATCTTTGTAAACATATGGTTTCACCTTTTTCATTAGACTGCTACAAGAAAAATATAAATTCAACAGCACCACATATTGTTTAACAAAACATGTGTCTCCACTAGCCGTATATATTTGACCATATTGTATTCTTAATAGAAAACTAATAATATATCTAATCTAATCAAGTTAACATAAATATGCACCACTGCACTGAATCTCGAAAACAAACTTGTTGAAGTGAAACGAAAGCACCAAACTCTAAAATAGTAGAAACATCAAATGAATCTAGTTGTACCATAACCAGTAGATAATTGGCTTATTGGCTGATGCAACTGAGAGGATAAATATGACTAATTTTATTTGATAAAAAAGATTATTAAATTGTTTTCTCTAAATATGATATAAGATCGACATCCTAAATAGTTCCACATTTGATAATTATCTACGAAACAACTATCAAACAAAATTAGTTAATAATTAGGTTTTATAAACGAAACCCCTTCTGAAACATATCGACTTCAAAAATTAACACCATAAACAAACCCGATTTATTATCGAAACTGATGTCGAAAACAAGTACTTACACATAAAAAAAGAAAATCAAAATAAACCACTTACTGAATTTGTAGCTGTTTAGGCAACATGATCAAGATCTCTTTATGTTTTAATGATGACAAATAAACCATCGAAACACATAAAATAACAAACGTTAGCCAAAATTCCCCGGAGCCTATGGCTGCTCCTCGCGCGCTGCCCGCGCGTCAACGCGCGGGTGACGCGCCAGGCCACTGTATGGTCTCGGGCGAATTTTGAAAGTCGGCTTTCCCCTTACCCGACAAATGTGGATCTTTCAATACAGGTATGAATATGTTATGTGCTTNAAACGTTAGCCAAAATTCCCCGGAGCCTATGGCTGCTCCTCGCGCGCTGCCCGCGCGTCAACGCGCGGGTGACGCGCCAGGCCACTGTATGGTCTCGGGCGAATTTTGAAAGTCGGCTTTCCCCTTACCCGACAAATGTGGATCTTTCAATACAGGTATGAATATGTTATGTGCTTAATTGAGAACACTCGAAACGAGTTTTGGGATTAGAGAGATCCATCTTTTAAAGCACTCATTTACGGGAAAACGCCAACTCATGTTTTTCTAACTATCGCCTCTAGCCAAGGCTTTTTAAACTTAGGGAGCTCATATATTTCACGTAACATCATGTGAAAGCATCCATATGCTCATATCCCGTGCTTACGTCTTCTCTAATTACGTAACGGGTTTACTCCCTTATTGGTCAAACTAAGTTTAAGGTCTCTTTGCATAAACGCATCCTTACCCGCATGGGTTATGCTTTACATCAAGGCAAAGCACTTAACTTGTTTGAACCAAGGTATTAGTTGAGAACGTCGAGTCGTGAAAAGTCACGAGATATGAAACTATGGATTCTCGACGTTGTGTTACTTGAACTTATAAGTAACTTATGATTTTCTCAACTTATAATCTTAATTGTCTAAACATTTTCTTCTTAATGACAATTAGATTATTTCTTATTTCTTCTAAATCTCATTTTTACAAAAGACAAACAAAACAAAATCTCCCACAATCCTTCCCAAATATCCCTTCCCAGCATTCTCTTACAATATTCCCTTACACCTCTTACACAATGTGTACCTTTGTCCCTTCACATACTCCCACACAATATTCCCTCAATCTACCAACTTCCCATACAATCCTATACACACACTTATACACCTTGTGTACACACACTTGATTTCA